>PVKE010008325.1:25275-48136 GCA_004027555.1 Craseonycteris thonglongyai | reverse complement strand
AAAAAAAAAAAATGCACATGGAATATTTTCTGATATAAACCATATGCTAGGCCATAAAACAAGCCTCAATAACTGTAATAGGATTAAAATTATAGAAAGTGTCTTCTCTCACCACAATGGAGTACAGTTAGACATTAATAACAGAAAGAAAGTTGAGAATTTTACAAATATATGGAAAATAAGAATATACTTACTTCTAAGAAAACAATGAACCAAAGAAGAAATCACAAGAGAAATTAGAATATACTTTGAAGTGACTAAACAAGAAGACATAATATATCAAAACTGATAGGATGGGAAGCCATGATGGCTTAGTGGGTTAACCTTTTCGCTGCATGTGACGATAATGTCTCCTCATGAGTTGCTATTGCTGCTATGTGTATGATGAGCATGTCTCGTCTTGGTTTTTCATGTTTTTCACCTCTCCGTGTAGTATTTTATTGCAGTACAGGTGCATGTGGCAATGCAGTTTATAATAAAACACTTGTATTTTATTTGCTGGATGGAGCTACGGTCACCTTCAAAATTTGTTTTGACATAACCAAATTTCCATTTCTTATTTACTTGAAGATATCCCTGAAACTGCTTCGCATACAGCAATAAAATAGCGACTCAGTGAAAGGGTTAAACACTCGCTTTGCAGCCCTGTGAACCAAGGATCAAATCCCAGCTCTGGCCCATGTGGACCTATATGCTGAACTGGGTTGTGCTTCCGGGAGGCCCCCAGTTCGGTTCTCACCCCCTGGTTTGGCTCCTGGCTCGAGGGGGCGTGCCTCCCATGTGGGAGGCCCCCAGCTCAGTTCCCACCCTGTGCGGCCCCCGTCCACCTGTGTGGAAGGAAACCATGTTGAAAACTGATGATGTACAACTATGGAGATTGCTCTTGGCCCTCCCCCTTCTCTCTGTCTCTCTCTATCTCTGTCTCTGTCTGTCTCTGTAAAAAGCAATAAAATGAATCTTTAAAAAAACTGATGGGATACAGCTAAAGCAGTGCTTCAAGGAAAATTTATAGCTTTAACCCATTTATCCCAAGAATGCTTGTTGGCAGTGCTTGTGGCTGCAACGTTTACCCTCAGATAATGGTTTACAGTCCTGACCTCACCCCTAAGCTTGATCTGTGCATGAGTTGGGGAATAAATTAAAATTTGCACAGTTCCCCATTGCTCTAGCTTTTACATTTTTGCTAGATTCTCTTTATTCCCAGTGAATTTGCATAGTTTCCTTGCCATCCAGTGATGTGTGGAGACCTTATATCAAGCCTTTAGTCTTTCAATTCCAGGGTTTTCTTGACAATGTTCTACCATTTGCCCAAAGCAAGAATGCAAACTTGGGTTAGGTCATTTATTGTTTTATTCTGGTCATTTCCAATTTTACTATACAAAGTTATACTCTTTGTCTCACCCCTTGCCCTGAATTCAGTGCTCCTGGAATGTCCCTCTGGAAGAAAAGCTACTGTTTTTCATGGACAGACCAGGTTAGTAAAGCTACAGTTCTCACCAACTAGCTGCAGGGGGACAAGCTGGGTGAAAGTAACTCCAGGTACAAAGGCACAGATCGCTGCTTATCTTACCAAATTCTGGAAGGTTCCCAAGAATGAATTCATAGACTTAAATGAATGCAGCAGCAAGCTGCACTTCTTATCTCCCTAAACTGGAAATGGGTTAAATGCCTGTATTAAAATCAAGAATGATTACAAATCTATAATCCCGCTTTCCACCTTAGGACACTAGAGAAAGGTGACCAAATTAAGGCTAAAGCAAGCAGAGGGAAGGAAGTAGGAAGTAATAAAGATTAGTGTAGAAATTAATGAAATAAAGGGTAGAAAAACAAAGAGAAAAATCAATGAAACAAAAAGTCAATTCTTTGAAAAGACCAACAAAATTGAACAAATTTTTACCTAGACTGACAAAAAAAAAAAAAAAAAAAAAAAAAAAAAAAAAAAAAAAAAAAAAAAAAAAAAAAGAGAAAGAAGACTCAAATACTAAAATCAAGAGTGAAAGAGAGGGGAAGCCGGAATGGCTCAGTGGGTCAAGCACTTGCTTTGCAGCCCTGGGTGTGAGGACCAAGTCCCCATGCAGATCCATATGCTGAACTGGGGTGTGCTTCCCATGTGTTAGGCCCCCAGCTCAGCCCTCCCCAGGGCGAGCTCCCCATGTGGGAGGCCCATGGTTTGGTTCTCACTGGGGTGAGCTTCCCTTGTGTGGGAGGCCCCCGGTTAGGCCCCCAGGTTGTGGGGCATGCCTTTTATGCGGGAGGCCCCTGCCCCGGTTCCCGTCCTTTGGGGCCCCCACCTACCTGTGTGGAACGAAACCATGTCAAAAACTGATGACATACAACTATGGAGACTGCTCTGGGCCCTCCCTCTTCTCTCTGTCTCTCCCTACCTGTCTCTCTGTCAAAAAAACAATAAAAATAAATCTTAAAAAAAAAAAGTGAAAAGACAATCCATAGAATGGGAAAATGTATGAACAAATTATTTATCTGATAAGAGACTTATATCTGGAATATATTAACAACTCTTCCACAACCCAATAATAAAGAGATAAATTTTAACCCAATATAAAAATGAGCAATGGAGATCAATAGACATTTTTCCAAAGAAGATACACAGATATCCAATAAGTCCATGAAAACATGCTTAACATCATTAATCATTTTAAGAAAATGCAAATCAAAACCACAATGAAATACCAGTTCACATCCACTGTCATAGAAAGGACAGATTAAACAAGTGTTGGTGAGGATCTGGAGTAACTGAAACACTCTTACATTGTTAGTTGGAATATAAAATGGTACATTTGCTTTGGAAAACAATCTGGCTCCTCCTCCAAAGGTTAAACATCAAGTTAAAAATATAGACAAGCAACTCCACTCCTAGGTATAAACCCAAGAGAAATAAAAACATACGTCTGCACAAAAATTGGTACAGGAATGTTCATAGCAGAATTATTCAAAATAGCCAAAAAGTGGAAAAATACAAATATTTATCAACTGGTAAATGGGTTAAAAATGTGATATAGTCATACAATGCAATATTATTCAGCCATAAAATGAAACAAAGTACCCAATAACATATGCAACATAAATGAACCTTAAAATTTTTTCTACTCAGTGAAAGTAACTAGTCACAAAAGACCACATGTTGTATGGTTTTGTTTACATGAATGCCCAAAATTAAGGTGACCAGATTTTAACATTGGTGAAGAGGGACACCATTGATCGGGTGGGGGGTGGGGGGTGGGGTTCTTGATTAAAAATTGGGTCTATCTCCCGCCATTCCCTAGCTTGTCGTGCATTCTTTCCAAAAATCGGAACATTTTTAAAACGCCGCGGGACGCGGGACAAATTGTTAAAAATCAGGACTGTCCCACCAAAAGCAGGACGTCTGGTCACCTTACAAAGTATGCAAGTCTGTATATAAAAATGAGATTGTGGTTGCCTAGTACTGAGTGAGTTGGGGAGGAGGGAGAAACAGACTGGTAAAGGATGCAGAGTGTCATTTAGGAGTGAGGAAAATATTCCAAAAATGGACTGTGGTGATAGCTGTACAACTCTATGAATACAATAAAAAGGGTACAACTTAAATGGTTAATTGTATGATATATGAATCGTATTAATATCTCAATAAAGTTGTTCTTTAAAATGGAGACAATATCCTAGAAAATTCCAGAGTGACATCAGATCTCATACAAAGAGATCAGCAACAGACATCTTAATAGCAAGTTAGAAGTCCATGAAACAATGCCCTGAATATGCTGAAGGAAAATTATTTTCACCTGAGAGTTCTATACCCAACCAAAGTATCAATCCACTGTGAAAGTAGAATGTAGAAATGTACAGATATGCAAGGTTTAAAAAAATGTATCTCCCATGCAAACTTCCTCAGGAAGTTCCTGGAGAGTGTTTTCTACCCATAGAAGGGCATAAACCAAGAAAGAAATGGAATCCAGCCAAACCAGAGACCCATAAAGGAAAAAGAAAAAAAAAAAGTTTCAGGAAGTTGGTTAAGAGAAGTCCTAGGATGACATCTGTGTAGCTTATCTAGAGAATTATCAGTTCAGATAGAGGCAGGAGAACCAAGGGCTTCAGGAAGGAGCCCTTTATTTAAAAATATATATATATATTTTTTTTAAATTTACTTTTATTTTTTGTTTTGTTATTATTATTTTTTTTTTACAGAGAGAGAGATACAGACAGAGACAGGGAGAAGTGGGGAGGGCCCAGAGTAGTCTCCATAGTTTAGGTCATTAATTTTTAATATAGTTTCACACCACAGGTGGGCACAGGGCTGCGCAGGGCAGAAACTGGGCCAGGGGCCTCCCACATGGGCCCCGGCAAGAACTGAACCAGGGGCACACCGCAGTTCAGCATATGGGTCTGCACAGGCTGGGGCCAGGATTTGATCTTTGGATCCTGGGGCTGCAAAGTGAGCGCTTAACCCCCTGAGCCATCCTGGCATCTCTCTTTTCTTTTTTTTTAATTTTAAAGGAACTGGAACTAATAGTCAAAATGTGTATTGAGAATAAGTTGACAGGCATTTGCAGAGTGTGAAAGAATTGAAGTATGGGTCAAAGAAAATAAGCAAGTAAAAAAAATGAGTCAATGATTAACTCTGAGAGTGAAAAGAATTTTACAAAGGACAGGGTAGTCATACCATATTATTAATAGTTGGTTCAGCAGTGAACACTATTTGCTGATTGTGAATGTAAGAGTAACCAAGAAATGCGGTATGAATATTGAAAGGAAAGGAAAAAGGTTACACGTGAACCTCACCTATTATGACAGGAAGGCCAAGAAATATCTAAATCAGATCTCCAGAGATAGCAATAATAGCAACAAGTGCTTTGTTTAGGAGATAAAAACCAGAAAAAATAACTAAATGAGTAGACCTGGTTGCTCCTGGACCACACGATAGAGTGGGGAAGTAGAGTGTTATTTTTGTTAGACACCTTTAGCACAGTTTACTTTATAAATGCTTTGCACATGTTACTTTGGGAAAATAAGATTTATTGAAACACATGAGAAGCCATGACAAAAGGGTCTTCCCTTTTGAGAGCTTTCCCCTTTTGAAGCAATTGCCCTTTTTAAAACTGAGCAGACAACGCTCTACATTTTTTCAGTTGTCTCATTCTGACCCTTGTAGGTAGCCCTGGGAGGCAGGTATTGATAGGGTTCTGTGAGGGTCGAAAGACATGGTGCTTTGTAAAATACAAAGTGGCGAGTTGTTGAGATGGTTGTTATCAGGTAGGACAGAAGTAAATTTCTGCATTTCACACACCAGAAAACAGACCCCAAAAGGGAGGTCCAGTCACATAGCCAGGTAGTGGCAGAGCTGGGCTCCCTGCCCCGCCTCTGCTCAGCTGACACCAGGCGTTCACGCTTCCTCAGCTCCCCTCGCCCCCACTGACCTGCTTGCCTTCATACACTTTCTGCAACCTCCCTGGCTCTGTCCCACCTGGAGGATGATTCTTAATGTGAGGGTCTTTGATGCAGGCTGACTAGACAGAAAACAATGGTGCTGCCTGTTTCAAATGGTACAGTAGCACGGTCAGCCTACAGACACTTTACATTTAGCTCAGTGAGACTAAGCTGACATATGTACCATTTGAAATGGGACAGCAGCGTTGTTTTCCATCGCATGTAAAACGTTACATCTGGGGGAAGCTGGGGTGGCTCAGCAGGTTAGGTGCTCACTTTGCAGCCCTGGGAACTGAGGATCGAATCCTGGCCCTGGCCCATGTGGACCCATGTGCTGAACTGGGGTGTCCTTCCCATGCGGAGGTCCCAGTTTGGTTCTCACCCCCCCAGTTTGGCCCCTGGCTCAAGAAGGGTGTGCCTCCCACGTGGGAGGCCCCCAGCACAGTTTCTGCCCTGCGCAGCCCCTGCCCACCTGCGTGGAACAAAACCATGTTGAAAACTGATGATGTACAACTATGGTGACTGCTTTGGGCTCTCCCCCTTCACTCTGTGTCTGTCTCTCTCTCCGTCTCTGTCAAAAACAAACAAACAAAAAAATCTTTAAAATGTTACATCTGAGGGATGCTGGGATAGCTCAGCAGTTGAGCACTTGCCTTGCAATCATGAGATCTGGGGTTCGATTCCGGACACCAACCCATGCAAACCCACATGCTGAACTGTGGTGCAACTGGTAACCACCTGTGTGGAATGAAACTATGTTACAACTAATGATGTACAACTATGGAGACTGCTCTGGGCCCTCCCTCTTCTCTCTCTCTCTCTCTCTCCTTCTCTGAAACAATAAAATAAATATTTTTAAAATGTGCTAAGGCCCTTAAAGATGACTGAGACAATAAAAAAAATGGTACATCTGGTCAGCCTACCTTCATGTCACCACAGACTGAGCTCTCATTCTGGTCACACACGGAGCCCTGGCCCTGGTCACAGACCTCCTTGTTCCTGGTTGCAGCCTGTGCCCCGCCTTTGCCACGAGCTCCCTTACTGATGTGCACAGAGAACACAGGTTGGCCTGGCCCAGAGAACATGGCTGTCCCTCCCCAGTGCTATGTCAAGGGCAGAGGTGGGCTCGCTGAAGCATGGCTAAGCTCTCTGACCAGGCTTCCCTCCACCCTGGACTAGACTGAAAGCCGCAGCCTGTGCCCAGTCCGTTTCTGTCCCCTCCCACTGCTCCAAAAGCAAGAATTGTGCGGTGGGGGGTCGTGGGGCCCAGGGCACACTGAGCAGAGATTGTTTGTGGTGAGTCAGAACCAAGAACCAAGGAGTCCGGCATGGGCAGCACTTGTTCTGGCTTTTCTGCTCCAAGGAAGTAACCTCCCCATTCCAAACACTCAAGCACAGCCTTGACAGGGCTGTTTCCCACCCTGGACTCGTCACTCCGGTCACTCACCTCAGCAGTTCTTCAGCATGCTTTCCAGGACTTGCCAGAATGCTGGCTTGTTGCCACTGCTGCTCTGTTCTTCAGCGACCAGGACCTCCCCCAAGTAGTTCTCCAGGGTCAGCGAGGCGGCAAGGGCGACTAAGAGATAAGAGACCTCTCCTCTCAGCAGCCCCAGGAGATTCAGGTCAGGGAGGGGCAGAGGCAGATGCTGGGTCTGGAGAACCAGGAAGGGAGAAGACAAGGGGGCAGTGGGGGTTGGGCACAGGGTCATGGTCTTGAGATGCCACTGAGTCATACAATGCCAGGGCAGTCAGGAAGCCGAAAGACCTCCTCTCCTGCCCCTGCACCGGTGGATGGACAAGTGAGGTCCCTGGCAGAGAAACGTTCCCAAGATCCCACAGTGACTTGGGAGCAGAGTGATGGCCCAAAATATGGATTCTTGGTGCTGGAGTTCACCTTAGGCAGAAGGAGCAGACCCCATGCCCCCAAGGCCACAAGAGGACCCTTGGGGAAGGCCCAAGGAGACAGAGGGAGACTGTCGGGAAGGGAGACCTTCCTCATTGTCTCACTTGTCAGCCCTGGGACCTCTGGTTGGAGGGGTCACAGGGTCACAGCTCCTCATCAGCAGGGGCACAGCAAGTACCAGCTGGGCCATAGTATGGGGGTGCGCCCTGCCCCACAGTGGGGGACTCGTCTGCTCTCTTGGCCATGCTCCTTTTTGTGGGCTTGGAACCCACGCTGTGTCTCCCACAAGCCTGGGGTTCTGCTTGACCTAAGGATCTGCTCTCCCTTCGGAGCCCTTCAGACCCAGAACCTCTCCCGTGAGCAGCCCTGGGGCTTTGCCGGTGCCTCTGGCTGACGCAGGACACCCAGGACGTGAGAGGGACCTGGAGCTACAGTACGCATGCGTCTGAGGACTGATGTCTGGAGACGGTCACCCTGGTGGGGGCTGCTGATGGGAGCAGCCTGGATCGGAGCCCTGCCCCTCCTCCCAGCCAAGGGGGCGGGGCCGCAGTTCCAGGGGCAAAGACGCTCCTGGGCTCTCGCCTCAGTGCCACCCCCAGTGCCTCCGCAGGCTTGTGCTGGCTGTGTCACGCCGGGCTCATTCCTGCCCGCCTTGGAAGTTAGCATGTGTCTCTGGCACTGGTTGGCAGCCCTTTGAAAGCTAAGTGTTGCAGGGTGGGTTCTTCGGGACGTGGACTGACTTGCAGGGGTGCAGCGTGTTTTTTAGGGGGAGCTCTTGAGATGAATGGCTGTAGAAGGCAGGGAAAAAGGCAGGAGCGGGCAGAGTGGGAAGCTGAGTTGCCATGCGGGCCCTGAGCCCCCAGCCGTGCTTGCCTCTTCGGGTGCGCTGCAGCGGGCACGGCCGGGCACACTTCTACCCGGGGCTGATGCCGCTGGGCCTTTATTCCCCAGCTGGATTAGTCTTTCAGCATCGATCGCCCAGAGAAGGCCGTGACTCAGGTGAGGCAAGTGTCTGCCACTGAGGCAGTCCCCAACTGGGTGACAGCCCACAGCGTGCCTCCCTCTGGGTGACAAGTTGTTCCCTGAAGGAGATATGGGCCTCACAGCTCGGTGTCTACTGTCCTGGGTCTTAGTGGGCCTTTGAAGGATGTTTGCTGAGTGAAGGAATATGTGAGTGAGTGAATAGATTACCTTCAAAGAAGCCCCTGAAACATTTTGGCCTCCCTCTCCCTGTCTATTTAAAGGGGACAATATCTTCAACGCTCATCCTGTGAAAGGCAAAGCTCATGGTAAACGCCACGTGCCATGACACATGGACCTCCCCAGTTCTCTTCAGCTGACGCTCCGGGGTTGGGGCTCGGGCACTGCCGGTTGGGGTGGGGGTGGAGGGCAGGCAGGGGGGCTTGGCAGTTAGTGGTGGCTGCTTCAGGGGAAACCACAGCTGCCTCGTGCTCAGGGTGGTCTGTGAGGCCCAGGGGAGGGGAGGATCTCATGCAGGGCAGGCTGCACGCACTGTCACCACCCAGAGGAAAACCACAGCTTCAGAGGCCCGAGGCCCAAGGACAGCCAGCAGCTGAGCCAGTACTCAGGAGCAGGTGTTTGGAGAGCCTCGTCCCCTCTTGCAGGGCAGCACCTACTGTGTGCCGTGAGAAAGGCGGGCCGAGTCACAGGTCTCTGTACAACAGGATAGAGCAAGAGCTGGGTGGTTCTGGGAAAAGAACCGTCCCTTTCTGATTTCCTCCTCCCTGCTCCCCAGGGAAATGGGGACAATTCTTAGAATTTGAGAAGATGTACCTAGGATATCCACATCTGAAGATTCGTAGTCTGTGACTGCTTATACGTGCAATAATGTTACCATCACACACAGCCTGGACTGCTGTTTTCACATGGCGTTCATCTACTGATTGCTCGAAGAACTGAAATGTCCTCCTCTGTCAGTTTCTTCTTTGTGGAAAAAGGAAAACTTCTGAGTTCTCACCTGTGTGCCATCAAAGCTAAAAAATGACAAAGATAATGTCTTCAAACTTCTTTTACCGCCTTCTTGAAAGATGGTTTAAGGCCTTGGACAGGACAATAAGAAAACTGAAGGGTGGTGAAATAGTAACGATTCATGCCACTACTGAGTCACCCTCCTAGGCCGCTGCAGGGCACACAAGGTGAGCCCCACATGTATCCAGCTTTCTCCCCGAGATCATTTCACAAACAGCTGCAGGAAGTAGACCAAGCAGGAAGTGACAGTCTCACTGGGCCCAGCAAGTGGATATCTGCACAATTGCACTTTGAGTGCAAGATATAAAACTCTTTCTAAAATTCTCTTTGGTTCCTTGGCCAACTCCTAACCTGCACATGTTCGGAATAAGGCTCCAAAAGATCCAGCAGAGAACAGCCATTCAGAAACCAGGGGCTTGGTAAGCATCAGAGGCCAGTCCCGGGTGACTTTGGCATTCAGTCCCAGCAGAGTGGAGAGATCTTGTTGGCTACCTCCTAGCTTCGGTTAGGAAGCAGAGAGGCTGACCCCTAGGAGTAAAGGTCTACGCTCTAGGAAAAGGAGCAAAACTGAGCTGACCACTCTAACAACGCTTAAAACCGAGCCTCTACAGATGAAGGGAGCTACTGGTAATTCCAATGCATATCAGAACAAAACCTAACACTCTTTAGAGGAAGGTAACAGATTTACAAATTCTCAATGTAGCAATTGCAATCAAGAAGCAGGAAAAAGCAACACAAAATCGAAAGATAAAAGAAGCAATAGAAACAGATGGAGAGATGATTCAGACACGGGGTTTAGTGACAAGGGCTTTGCAATAAGTAAGATTCTGAGAAGGGTGGCAGAAGCGGTGAGGGCACACGGGCAAGGCCATGCCCGGCGACCCAGCTCCCTGAGCATTCCAGCTCTTGGTGGAAGCCCTTCCTTCCATGCCCCAGCACTCAGGGTCCCCTTCAAAATGAGTTGAGAAACTGTGAAAAGTTTGCAAAGGTTGAAGATGGATTCCACACCCAAGTTGGAGTGCTACTGTTTGAGCAAGACAAGTGAAATGATAGAAGGCCAGGTATCCTCTTTGATTTTAAAATCAAACATTTCCTAAAAACATTCAGTACAAAGACCTGATGTTTTAGTTAATGGTGAAAAAAAAGTGCTGTTTGGGGGCTCCTGATGCAGTAATTTAAAGGGTTCTAACTAGGCTATTTAAACCCTTCAATTCTAGGGAAGCTGAGATGGCTCAGAGGGTTGAGCGCTTGCTTTGCAGCCCCGGAGCCTGAGGATTGAGTCCCGGCCCTGACCCATGCACACCCATATGACAAACTGAGGTGTGCTTCCCAGTTGGGATGCCCCCAGTTCAGTTCCTGCCAAGGAGAGCTTCCCATGTGGAAGGCCCCTGGTATGGCTTCTGTCCAGGGAGTGCTTCCCATGCACGAAGCCCCCAGCCCAGTTCCTGCCCTGTGCAGCCCTGCACCCACCTGTGTAGAATGAAACTATGTAAAAAACTAATGACATACAACTATGGAGACTGCTCTGGGCCCTCCCTCTTCTCTCTCTCTCTCTGTCAAAACAATAAAATAAATTAAAAAAAAAATTAAATCCTTCAATTCTAGGCATGTGCTTCAAGGAGCCTACTGGTAATACATGAAGAGAAATGCATGTCTATGTTGTGTACAACACTTAGCACTCTTTGAGAACAACACAAACAAGTATGAATGAAAATAAGAATGATGTGAAGGACAGGAGAAATGCAAGTATAGTTTCCTTCTTTCTCATTATCAATGGAACCAGGAATAGTTGTGATTCAAGGTTATTAAAAATCTAGACTTCTGGCAAGAAAAAAAAAAAAGAGTAATATGTTGAAGGGACTAGAGCAAAAGATGGACAAAATAGGTGAAAAGATTGAGCACTTAAACATAAATTTTGAATGTATAAAAATGAAAAATGATTGACATTCTAGACTGAAAAATACAATACCTGAAATTAAGAACTTACTAATTGGGTTTAACAAGAGACTACAGCAGAAGACTGGATTACCGAGCATAGAGACGTGTGGGAGGTGCTCAAAAGGTCTAACATATGTTTGGAATCTCAAAGGAGAGAAGAGAGAAAATAGGACAGAAGCAATATTTGAAGAAACAATGACTAAGAACATTCCAAGTTGATGAATCAAGTCACAAATTTAAGCATATTAATGTGATCATTATTTTAAGAAAGCGTTCTTTTTTTTTTTTAAGATTTATTTTTATTGTTTTGACAAAGAGTGAGAGAGATACAGAGACAGAGAGAAGGGGGAGGTCCCAGAACAGTCTCCATAGTTGCACATCATTGGTTTTTCCACATAGTTTCATTCCACAGGTGGGCGGGGCTGCACAGGGCAGGAACTGGGCCGGGGTCTGACCTCAGTAAGAACTGAACTGGGGGAGCTCCCAGTTCAGCATATGGGTCCACACCGGGGCTGGGATTTGATCCTCAGTCCCCGGGGTTGCAAAGTGAGCGCTTAACCCACTGAGCCATCCCGGCTCCCCTAAGAAAGCGTTCTTGAGGAGACCTAAGATGGCAGTGAGAGAGGAGTACCCTGAAACCTCTCAGGGAAGAAACATTGAACAAAAGGGACTCCACGGGGGATCCCTGAGAAACACAGCCTTGGCTGACAGATCATGCAATGCAAGCCCACACCTGAAGGTGAGAGAAAAGGGGAGAGCAGGAGAGGAGGAAAAGAGCAGTGTGGAGACGGGGCTGTGGAATGTGACTGGGGCCTGGCAGAAAAAGGGGGTTTGTGGACTCAGACCACAGTGGAGCCGAATCCTAGGTGGGCTGGAAGCTGAGAGCTGACAAGAGCAGAGGTGATATGAGTCTGTGGACAATTTAAAATCTGAACTCAAGTGGTGACACGCTGCGGCCCCACTCTGAACATTGTGCCCTAGGTGGGAAAGGGACGCAGCAGTGGCGGCTAAATCGCTTGAGGCAGAGAAGGAAAAGGGTCCCAGCCGTAGCCACACACGTGCTGAGTCGGTGATCTGCAGGTGCTGCAGCGCTGATTTGAACACAAATCATCTCTGGGGGCAGCCACTGGCTTTCAAAATCAAAGCGCCGCCCTAGAAGAGGGGTGGGCACAGGTAGGGGACAAGGAGAAAGATCGAGCCGCGCCTCCATTTCGGCCAACTGGCTTCCCTGCTCACGGTGGGATTTGTGTCTGGATCTCGGCCACACCCTCCTGCCCAGCACTCAGCCAGCTGGGCTGGCACCCTGGGAGGCCCGGTAGCATGGACTCAAAAGAGTCCCTTGGCTCTGGGTGAGGGTGATTCTAAGAACCCGCAGCCAGGAAGGCAGAGTGCACTCCTGAAGAAGTGCAAGCAAGGGCTGGGGATGAGAGTGAAAAGCTAAGCCATGTGCCGCTGCTTCAGCAGGCCGGCCTCCTTACTCACAGCTAGACTGGCTCTGTCTCAGCCAAACCCACCTGCCCAGCCCTATACCAGCGGGGCCAGCATCCGAGGCTCCGTCATGCAGACTCAAACACAAACTGGGTCTGGGTGAGACTGAGTCTAAGAACCTCTGCCCTTTCACTTTGAGCCTGTGTTTGTCCTTGGGGCATCACACTCCCTGAATTTAATCTGTACTACAAAACCTCAATAATCAAAACAGTTTGGTATTGGCAAAAAAAACCCCCAAAAACCCCAAACGACAACAATAACAACAACAGATACACAGACCAATGGAACAGAATTGAAAACCCAGAAATAGACCAACAAATATTTGGACAGATTATTTTCAACAAAGGAGCAAAAAAAATATACAGTGGAGAAATGAAACCCTCTTCAGTAAATGGTGCTGGGAAAATTGGAAAACCACATTCAAAGGAATGAATCTGAACTGCGATCTCTCACCATATACCAAAATTAATTCAAAATGGATTAAAGACCTCCAAATAAGACCCAAAACAAATTGTATAGAAGAAAACATTGGTTTTAAACTTATAGACCTTGGGTTCAGGGAGGATTTTATGAGCCTAACCTCAAAGGCAAGGGAAGTAAAAGCAAAAATAAATAAATGGGACTTTATCAACCTAAAAACTTCTGCATAGCAAAGGAAACCATCAACAAAGAAAGGGGCAACCAACCAATTGGGAGAAAATTTTTATAAACAATGCCTCTGATAAGGGGCTAATATCTAAAATATATATAAAGAACTCATACAACTCAACAAAACAAAACAAGCAATCCAATTGAAAAATGGGCAGAAGACTTGAACAGATACATTACCCACAAAGACATACAAGTGGTCAACAGACATATGAAAAAATGCTCAACTTCACTAGCAGCTAGAGAAATGCAAATCAAAACCACAATGAGATACCACCTCACACCTGTTAGAATGGTTGTAATCAACACAACAAGGAACAAGTGCTGGAGGAGCTGTGGAGAAAAAGGAACCCTCATACACCGCTGGTGGGAATGTAAACTGGTACAACCACTATGGAAGGCTGTATGGAGATTCCTCAGAAAATTAGGAATGGAGCTACCCTATGACCCAACAATCCCTCTTTTGGGTATCTACCCTAACAACTTGAAAACCTTAGTCTGTAAAAGCATATGTACCCCAATGTTCATTGCAGTGTTGTTTATGGTGGCCAACACATGGGAACAACCAAAGTGTCATTTGGTAGATGACTGGATATAAAAGCCGTGGTACATATATACAATGGAATACTACTCAGCGATAAGAAAAGATGAAATACTGCCATTTGCAACAACATGGATGGAACTTGAGATCATCATGCTAAGTGAAATAAGCCAGACAGAAAAAGCTGAGAACCATATGACCTCACTCATAGGTGGAATATAAAACTGAAAGCATAGGGGAAGCCGGGATGGCTCAGTGGGTTAAGTGCTCACTTTGCAGCGCCGGGGACCAAGGATCGAATCCTGGCCCTGGCCCTGGCCCGTGCGGAACCATGTGCTGAACTGGGAGCTCCCCCAGTTCAGTTCTATCTCTGTCCCTGTATCTCTCTCTCTGTCAAAAAACAATTAAAAATAAATAAATAAATAAAAACAAAAAAAAACAAAAAACAACTGAAAGCAATAAAGAAACAAAATCTCTTGAACAGTCAATAGTTCAGTGGTTACCTGAGGGTAAGGGGGTGGAGTGAGGGAGAGAAGGGAGGGGGAGCTAGGTGGATGGTGAAGGAAGGAAAGCTGACTCTAGGTGATGAACACGTATTGTAACACATAGACGGAGTACTGTAGAGTTGTACATCTGGAACCTATGTAATTTTTACTAACCAATGTAACCCTAATAAATTTAACATTAAAAAGAAGAATATTAATGAGCTCCAAGCAAGGTAAATATAAAGAAAGTTACACATAGGCCCATCATGGTTAAAGTGCTGAAAATCAAAGACAAAGCAGAAAAAATTAAATGCAACCATATTTTTAAAGAGAGTGAGAATATCAACAATACAATTGATAGCTGACTGTTGAAGCCAGATGACAATGAAATGACATCTTTAAAGTGCTAAAAGGGGATGGCAGGATAGCTCAGCAGGTTGAGCACTTGCTTTGCAATACCGAGGTCCAGGGATCGAATCCTGGCCCTGCCCCATGCAAACGCATACGCGGAACTGGAGCACAACTGGTAACCAGTGGAATGGTGGCGAAGGTTCTCACCTCCCATGCAGGAGGGCCCCATTTGGTTCCCATCCCACATGGCCCCACATCCACCTGTGTGGAATGAAACCATGTCACAATTAATGATGTACAACTATGGAGACTGCTCTGGGCCCTTTCCCCTTCTCTTTCTTACCGTCTCTCAAACAATAGGCTAAATCTTTGAAGTGCTAAAAGAGAAAATCTTGAAAGAGAAAATCCTGCCAATCTAGAATTCTATTACCAGCAAAATATTCTTTTAAAAAAAAGATGGTAAAATTAATGTGTTGAAATAATTTGGCTTGTCACTAGTACACTACTAAGTACTAACTGTAAAAGTACTACTTTAAAGTAAATCAAAATAAGTCAACGATATGTATTGTAATCTCTAAGATGAGCACTTAAGTAGTAATAAAAGGAAATGTAATTTAAAAGCTAACAGTAGGGGATGCTGGGACAGCTCAGTGTTTGAGTGTTTGTCTTACAATCACAAGGTTCGGGGTTCAATTCCTGGCCCCGGTCCATGAGGCCCCATATGCTGAACTGCGGTGCAACTGATAATAATAAAAAATACCAGATGTCTCAGTGGTAAAGGTGCTCACCCCCCATGCCAGAGGCCCCGGTTCTGTTCTCACCCTGCACAGCCCCACATCCACTTGTGTGGAATGAAACTATGTCACAACTAATGATATGCAAGTATGGAGACTGCTCTGGGCCCTCCCCCATTCTCTGACTCAAAACAAAACAAAACAAACCAACAATAAAAAACAATCCAGGGAATGCCGGGCATGGCTCATTGGGTTAAGTACTCGCTTTGTAGCCCCGGGGTCAAAGGATCAAGTCCCAGCCCTGGCCCATGTGGACCCTTATGCTGAACTGAAATGAGCTTCTTATGTGAGAGGCCCCCAGCTTGCAGAGACATGCCTCCCATGTGGGAGCCCCTGCCCAGTTCCTGCTTGCACGGCCCCATGCCAACCTGTGTGGAATGAAACTATGTCAAAAAGTAATGACGTACAACTGTGGAGACTGCTCTGGGCCCTCCCCCTTCTCTCTGTCTCTCTCTCTGTGAAAACAATAAAATAAATCTTAAAAGAAAAAAAAATCCAAAGGAAGGTGAAAAGGGAGGAATAAAAGTATAAAGACAAATAGAAAGAAAAAACAAATACATAATTACAATTAATGTAAATAGTATTAATATGTCAATGAAAAGATAAGCATTATCAGACTAGATAAGAAACAAAATCCAACTCTGCTGTTTGCAAAAGGTTCATGATAAATAAGACACAAAATGGTTAGAAAGCAGTATGTCATGTAAACACTAACTAAACCAAAGAGAAGTGATATGAATACATTAATATTAGAAATGTAGTCTTTAAGTTAAGAAGCATTATGAGAGAAAGAGGAATTTTTTCTAATGATCACATTCCTAAGGGACTCTTTGGCCCAACCTGTAGAGGCAAATCAGGTTACAGGTCACCAGCAGCTATGAACTGACAGCCCTGGCCCATCCCTGTCAGCAGCTCTGAAGGGGAAGGTGCAGGCGCCTTTCCACCCTGCTCACTCTTTCTGGTTTGCTCCTACCCTCCCCATGGTTGCTCTGCAAAAGGGTACCCAGCTATGTCTGGACCATGCACCTGCATCCTAGGCAGGCTGTCACCTACCAGGGACTCAGCCTGAATCTGGGGTGCACAAACTCTCCAAGCTTGACTGTGAGCTACAGTTCAGGCAGAATTCCCATCCCAGGGCCTATGGCCTTATAGTGGTCCGCCCTGGAAAATCCCCTCTTGATGGCCGTAGCCACTATTCCTATGGAGTGACCTTTCTCCTCAGCCGGGCAGAAGGCAAGCCTTTGCCATCCACTCTGTTGGACAGGTTGCATGCAGCGGGACCTGCAGTTCCCCCACAGGGCCACAGTTTGTGGTTGATATACGTTAGCACATCACTCGATTTCTGTGCCCTCCCGCTTCTACGCCACAGAGAAAGCAGTGAGAGGGAAGGTCACAGGGATTCTAGATGTCTCTATGGCCCTGGCTCTGGCCCTGCCTCAGTGGCTGGCTCTGATCTTTAGTACTTTCCTCCTTTAGACACCATACCATCCTTCAGCTCCAGCTGCTCCTGGAGGTGAGACACCTTTCTTAGGTCCCTACCTCTGGCTCCCTTTCCTCTCCATTCTGCTGCCCGGAGGGCTTCAGCCGCAGCTCTGGCCTGCCTGGCCAGTCCCCAGCCCTACTCACCTGGGGGGATCCTGACCCACTCCTGGCCACTGGGGCCACCACTTGTACTCACTTTGCCCATAAGTTCTCCTAAGAGACATTATGTGCCCTTTTGGAGCCTAATGTTCCTTGTCAGGCTTTCTAGTTGTGGCAGGTACATGGCACGTGACGATTCCAATGAGTGGCATCAAGTAGTGTGAACCTCGTGTAGGGGGCTGTGGGGTGGAAGAGTACGAGCTCTGCAGACAGGCCTGGGCTCAAATCTCATCTCTGTGATTCTGGGCACATCACCAAACTGTTTTGAACCTGAGCATCATCATCTGTGAAATGGGTTAGTAGCTGCCTCCTGAGAGTGTTGGAAGGAATAAATAGGAGGGTGTATGTGACGTGCTTAGCACAATGCCTGACACGTAGCTAATGCTTAATACCACAAGTGGTAGATTATTTCCGAGGAGTTCAACTGTGCTTACCTGTATTCTAAATACTTCTATTTTGTTGGGGTTGTTTAAATAATAAGGTGCAGTTTAAATAACAATGAAATTAACACCTGCATACCTATTTCCCATCTAAAAATGGAAAGATTTCCAGCTTCTTTGAAGCTTCCTATCTCTCCTCCCAAATCACATGTCCTCTCTCCACTTTAGAGATCACTACTCTCCTAACTAGTCTTGTGTAAGTGTAGCCTGTGAGTTAGTGGTAAGGAGCTATACCTACCCCTCGCAGCCTGGGAGGTAGAATCGGAGTTCTAGTGGGCTAGAACTCCCATGCCCTCCCAGCAGTAATGCGTAGTACCCCCATTTCAAGAGCCAAGGAGGCTGTTATGAACTGAAATGTACCTCCACCTCCCAAATTCATAAGCTGAAGCCTTAACCTTCAACATGATTGTAGTTGGAGATAGGGCCTTTAAGGAGGTAAGTAAGGTTGAGTGAGGTCCTGAGGGTGGGTCCCTAATCCGATCACAGAGGAAAGGCCATGTGAGGGCATGGCCAAGCTGTTCTCCCCAGAAACCAACCCTGCCCTGCCCACACTTCCTTCTTGGACTTCCAGCCTCCAGAGCTGTGAGAAAGTACATTTCTGTTGTTTAAGCCACCCAGTCTTTTGTGTTCTGTTATGGCACTCTCTAGCTGACTAATACAGAGGCTGAATGGGAAACCAGGACTTCTAATCCTACCTCATAGTACTGAGCTGGCATTTCCCTTTCTCCGCTGGATCAGTGTCAGAGGAAGCCACCGAAGACAGAAGACTTAAATAAAATCCAGGGTGTCATACATAATACCTAGCATGCTCAGACTTCAATAGAAAATCACTCGCCATACCACAAACCAGGAAGATCTCACACTGAATGAAAAAAAGACAATGAAGAGGCAATAACTTCAAGATGACAGAGAGGTTATATATCTGATGAAGATTTTAAAGCAGCCATCATAAAATGCTTTAATAAGCAATTATGAACACTCTTGAAACAAATGAAAAAAGAGAAATTCTCCTCAAAGAAATAGAAGATTTAAAGAATCAAATGAAATTTTAGAACTGAAAAATACAATAACCAAAATAAAATAACCCAGTGGATGTGGTAACAGTATGATGGAGAGGGACAGCTGACAGAATCTGCGAACTGGAAAACACAACAATAGAAATTGTTGAACAGAGAGAGAAATGAGGGGAAAAAATGAACAGAGCCTCAGGGACCCGGACTATAACAAGCAATGCAATATTCACGTCAGAGGGTGAGAGCATATCATGTGGGATGCATTATGCTCGTACCGTGATGTCCATCTTTGGAAAACAACCAGCTACATTCATGCCAATGTGTGGAGCTCGTTTTCTATTTCACTGCAACACAGTATTCTATTGTGTGATTGAACCGCAACGTGTTTACAGCGATGCCTTGAAACTCAAACTTAATCCATCCCAGAACCCTGTTCAAGTTCCAAAACGTTCGAGTTCCAAGACGAGTGGGCATTTGGATAAAGCTACGGGCCGTACAGTCGATACGTCCCACTCAATATGTTGGCGTGGGATTCTAAAGCAACTTTTGGATTCTGAGGCAAAATTGGCTTGATTTTTTTGTTCAGATTCCAAGTTGTTCGAGTTTTGGGGCCTTCGGGCTCCAAGACATCACTGTATTTGTTCTACTGAAATGGACAATTGGGTTGTTTCCTCTTTCTTTTTCTATTATAAACAGTGTTCTGTTCTGTTCATTTCTTCAGGAGTGCAATTACTGAGGCCCAGGGTATTCATCTTCACTAAATAATGCAAAATTCTTCTTCAAAGTGAGTGTACTAATTTCTAGCCTCACAGAAGTTTAATAGTTCAATCCATCAGCATTTTGCCAATAGTTTAAGTTCTTTTCCAAGACAGTGGGCAGACAATGGTAATTTGTGTTTTTATTTGCATTTCCCTTTTTATGAACAAGACTGAGTATATTTTCATAAATTTAATGGGCCATTTTTATTTTCTCTTCTATGAAATACCGGTTTATATTTTTGAAAATGTTTCCTATTGGAATGTCCTCCTAACTGATTTCTAGGATCTGGTTACTAAACTTTTTGTTTGTTTGTTTTATGTCTGAAAAGTTATGTTAGGATTTGATTGGAATAATAAAGCTATACATCAGTTTGAGGAGAAGTAACTTTACAGTATTGGCTTTTTATTCATGAACATGGTGTTGCTCAGCATTTGGTTTTCTTATTGCCTCTCAATAAGGTGCTATAATTTTCTATATGACCTGTGCATCTTATATTAGATTTACTTCCAACTAATATTTTTTATTGTTATAAATTTTTTAATTTAACTTTTAAACTTTATTGCTGATGTTTGTAAATTCATTAGACTCACATTTAGTGGACTTTGAATTTATATTTTCTCCCAGGTTGTGGATTATGTTTTTAATTTGGTAAAGAGTGTCTTTGGAAGGTCACTGGTTTTGAGCAATTTGATTGTGATATAGCATAGTATGATTTTCTTCATATGCCTTCTGTTTGGGATTTATTGAGCTTTTTGCTCATTATTGGTAATTTTCATCAAATTCAGAAATTTTATGCCATTATTTCTTCCAAAATGTTTCTGTTCCTCCCTTCTCATCTTCTTGAAGTCCAATCACATGTACCTTAGGCAGCCTGCTGCTCTCCTTACAGCTCTCTGACACTTGGCTTATTATATTTTGTCTTTTTTCTCTCTGTATTTAATTTTTGATAGTTTCTACTGGTGTTTTCAAATGTACTAATATGAGTATTTTCTTGCTCAATGTCTAGTATGCTGCCAGTCCCATCCAGCATATTTTTAATTTCACATACTGTGTTTTTCTTATCTAGAAGTTAAATTTGTTTTTTTTAGAAATAGATTTGTGTGCCTTATTATACTCAGGCTTTTGTCTACTTTCTTGAAGATATGGAATATACTTATAATTGCTGTTTTATTGTCCTTGTTTACTAATTCCATCATCTATGTTGTTTCTCGGTCTGTCTCTACTGACTTTTACTTCTTATCATTATGAGCCATATTTTCCTACACTTGGTAATTTTTTTTTCTTGAGAACATAAAACGTATTACTGTAGCAAGAAGCCAGCAAAATGACCAAACAAAGCACTGTGTGCTGCTTCAGAGAGGATGTTAGAAGGAGAGGTGAGATAATAAGAACACAGTGGCTTGCCTAAGCTGAACATTGCAGCGCAGGAAAAAGGGCTGTTTTTTGTTTGTTTCTTGTTTTCTCCCCAAGATCGTGGCAACAACATGTCTGTATCATTTTACTGACTGTCACAGAGAAGCCCTCTGTGGCAGGTGGTCTGAGGTGCTTGTCATCAGGAGCAGAAACTCACGATGTGGACATGTGTGTGTTTGAAAGCATAGGCGCATCCGTGTGGAGTAGCTCCTGGGTGGATTAGCAGACGGCAGGAACTGGTAAGGCCTCAGACCAGCAGCCCGCCTCTGAGCTGCAGACCAGCCCCGTGTGTCTTCTCAGCCTGAGCAGCAGCACACGCAGCTTGTCTTCCCGCAGCCGCGGACACGCACGTCTTCCTGTGCGACATCATTTCTCAGTGAGAATTACCAGCTGGTCCCCAGCACAGCTGCACCGACGGGGCCTCAGGTGCCCCGAGGCAGCCCACAGCTGTCTATGTCCCCTCCATATGGCCACCTTGCATCTCTGCAGCCAGTCGTCACCTTCAGGGTCTCTCCTGGCACGTCCTTACCACCTTCCTGGCAGTGTGCTGTCCCTTGGCGCTGGACCTCTTGCTCTCCCAGGCGTGGCCCCTCAGCGTGCCCTTAAGCCCAGCTCAGTTTTACTCCTGGGTGGGCTCCCCCAGTGACACTCCAGTGTCATGATCTCCGTGCCCCACCCCTGCCATCTGTGTCACCCTTGTTACAAGTTAGCATACCATCTTGTTCCTCCACGGACAGGCCTGGGAACTGCTAGCAGGCAGGGTACATGGCTCAACACCTGCCTGTTCTAAGTATTGAGTGGATAGGGAAGAGGAAGAAACGTTTCTCCTGTATTACATGAGCAATTTTTCTTCTGAACTCTTGTCGGGATGGTAAGATTTGATGGACATACGTGGGATGTTTTTATTACAACTCCTATGGACTCCTTTTTTGTTGATGATACCATCTGACAAATCTGGATTCTTCTTTCCCTTTTTCTTCTTCAGGACTACCATTTCTTCTCTCACAGTCAATCTCTCTCTCTCCCTTCTTTCCCTCTTTTCATTTCTTCCTACCTTCTTTCCTTCCCATTTTTTTCTATTTTGGCTGATATTCCTTAGTTCAGGTTCTTTTTGCTCACAGCTTCTAACTGGTTTTGCCATTAAACACCAACTCCTCCTTCTCCTCTCCCCCCAGCCCCTGGCAACCAGTCTTCCTTTTGTTTCTATGAACTTGACTACTTTAAGTACCTCATGTAAGTGCAGACATACATATTTGTCTTTTGTGACTGGGTTATTTCACTTGGCATAGTGTCCTCAAGTTTTAGCCATGTTAGAGCACATTGCATATTTTTTTCCTCTTCGAGCTGAATAATATTCCACTGTATGTAAATACCACATTTGACTTATTCATTCATCTTGTCATGGACACTGGGTTTGCTTCCATGTTTTAGTGATTGTTAATAATGCTGCCGTGAGCATTGGGGTACAAATATCTTTCTGAGACTGTACTTTGAATTCTTTGGGGTATATACCCAGAAGTGGGATTGCTGAATCACATGGTAATTACATTATTTATTTTTTTGAGGAACCACCATAACTTTTTCCACAGGGGGTATCCCATTTTACATTCCCATCAACAGTGAGCAACGGTTCTAATTTCTGCACTTCCTTGCCGAAAATTCTTGTTTTCTTTCTCTTTAAAAAAAAGAAAAAAAGAAGATTTATTTTATTGTTTTGAGAGAAGGTGAGAGGGAGAGGGAGAAGGGAAAGGGCCCAGAGCAGTCTCCATAGTTGTACATCATTAGTTGTGACATGGTTTTATTCCGCACAGGTGGATGTGGGGCCATTTGGGGCAGGAACTGAACTGGGGGCCTCCCACATGGGAAATGAGAAATTTTGCTGCTGAGCCATCCCAACTTTACCAGCTGCACCACAGTTCAGTGTATGGGTTTGCACAGGTGGGGTCTGGGAATTGAGTCCTGGACCTCTCGATTTTGAGGCAAGCACTCAACCACTGAGCTATCCGGGCGTCCCTTGTTTTCTTTTTTTTTTTTTTTTTT
>PVKE010008325.1:0-25175 GCA_004027555.1 Craseonycteris thonglongyai | reverse complement strand
CCACATAGTTTCATTCCACAGGCGGGAGTGGGGCTGCACAGGGCAGGAACTGGGCCAGGGTCTCACCCCGGTGGGAACGGAACTGGGGGCACTCCCCAGTTCAGCATATGGGTCCACACAGGCTGGGGCTGAGATTTGATCCTTGGTCCCCTGGGGCTGCAAAGTGAGTGCTTAACCCACTGAGCCATCCCGGCTTTCCCTTGTTTTCTTTTTTGATAGCAGCCATCCTAATAGATGTGAGGTAGTCACATTGTATTATAGTTTTGATTTGTATTTCCCCAGTGATTAGTGATGTTGAGCATTCTTTTCTTGCTTGCTGGCAAATCATATGTTCTTGGAGAAATGTCTATTCAAGTCCCTTTGCCCATTTTTGAATCTTGTTTTCTCGTTATTGAGTTTTAGGAGTTCTTGATACATTCTGGACATCAACTCCTTATCAGGTATATGATTTGCAAATATTCTCTCCCATTCTGTGGATTGCCTTTTTCTTCTGTACATAGTCCCTTTGAATGCACAGCATCTTTTAATTTTCATAAAGTTTAGTTTGTCTATTTTTTTCTTCTGTTACCTGTGCCTTTGGTGTCATATCCAAGAAATCAGTGCAAAATCTAACATTATAAAGCTTCTGTCCTAAGCTTCTCTCCTTTTCTTCTAAGATTTCTGTTGTCTTAGACATTTTATTTAAATCCTTGATCTATTTTGAGTTAATTTTTGTGTATGGTGTCAAATAAAGGTACAACTTCATTATTTTATATGTGGATATCCAGTTTTCCTGAACCATTTGTTGGGAACACTGTCTTTTCTCCCATTGAATAGTCTTGGCATCCTTGTCAAAATCATTTGCCCATATACGCAAAGGTTTATCTCTGGGCTTACTATTCTGTTCCATTGGTCTGTTTGTCTATATGCCTGTATCATACTGGTTACTTATTTATTTATTTATTTATTTATTATTATTTTAAGATTTATTTTTATTGTTTTTGACAGAGAGAGAGAGAGATACAGAGACAGAGAGAAGGGGGAGGGCCCTGAACAGTCTCCATAGTTGCACATCATCAGTTTTTCCACATAGTTTCATTCCACAGGTGGGCTTGGGGCTGCACAGGGCAGGAACTGGGCCAGGGTCTCACTCCGGTGAGAACCGACCTGAAGGCACTCCCCAGTTCAGCATTTGGGTCTGCACGGCCGGGGCCAGGATTTGATCCTCGGTCCCCAGGGTTGCAAAGTGAGCGCTTAACCCACTGAGCCATCCCGGCTTCCCCTGTATCATACTGTTTTAATATCTGTAGGTTTGTATTGAGTTTTGAAATAAAGAAGTGTGTCTCCTCAAGTTTTGATCTTCATTTTCAAGATTATTTTGGTTATTCGGCATTCCTTGAGATTCCATATTAAATTTAGGATGGGTTTTTCTATTTCTGTGAAATAAAAAAAAGTCAATGCGATTGATAAGAGATTGCATTGAGTCTGTAGATCACTTTAGGTAGTATTGACATTTTAACAATATTGTCTTCCAAGTCATAAATATGGAATGTGTTTCCATTTATTTATGTCTTCTTTAATTTCTTTCAGTAATGTTTTATAGTTCTTATTTTATTTTATTTTTTTTTAAGATTTATTTTACTGATTTTGACAGAAAGAGAGAGACAGAGACAGAGAGAAGGGGGAGGGCTCAGGGCAGTCTCCATAGTTGTATGTCATCAGCTTTCGACATGGTTTCATTCCACACAGTTGGGCAGGGGCCGTGCAGGGCAGGAATTGGGCTGGTGGCCTCCCGCATGGGAGGCACACTCCCTTGAGCCAGGGGACTGAACCAAGAGGTAAGAACCGAACTGGGGGTCTCCCACATGGGAGGCACACCCCAGTTCAGCATATGGGTCCACATGGGCCAGGGCCGGGATTCGATCCTCAGTCCCCAGTGCTTCAAAGCGAGCGCTTAACCCACTGAGCCATCCCAGCTTTCCCTATAGTTTTTATTTTACAAGTCTTTCACCTCTTTGAGTCAATTCAAGTGTTTTATTTATTTCCATGTTATTATATATTAAATTGTATTTGTAATTTCCTTTTCAGTTTGTTAATTGTTTGGGCATAGAAATACAGCTAATTTTTTGTGTGTTGATTTTGTATCCTGCTACTTTGTTGAATTTATTTATTAGTTTTAACAGTTTTATAATGGGATCTTTAAGGTTTTTAAAATATAAGATTATATTATCTGGAAATAGATACAATTGCACTTTTTCCTTTCCAATTGGGATGACTTTTATTTCTTTTTCTTGCTTAATTGCTCTGGTTAGAACAGAAGTACTATGTTGAATAGAAATGGTGAAGGCAGATATCCTTGACTTGTTCCTGATCTTAGACAAAATGATTTCAGTCTTTCACCATTGGGTATGGTTTTCACTATGGGTTTTTATTATGTGGAGATAGTGTCCCATGTATTTATTCCATTTTTTCCTAGCTTGTTGAGTTTCTTTAATCATAAAAGGGTGTTGAATTTTCTCAAATGCTTTTTCAGCATCAGTTGAGGTCTCCACGTGGCTTTCCCTCTTCATTCTGTTCATGTGGTATATATATTACAATGATCAATTTTTATATTTGTACCATCCTTGCAATAGATTACACTTGATTTTCTGCATTAGCCTTTTAATAAGTTGCTGAATTCTGCTTGATAGTATTTTGTTGAGGATTTTTGCATCCATGTTTGTAAGAGATATTTGTCTATAGTGTTTTTTTCTTATAGTATCTTTGTCTGGTTTTGGCATCAGGGTATTGTTGGCCTCATAGTATGAGTTAGTATGTGTTTTCTCCTCTTCAATTTTTAAAAAAAAGTTTGAGAAAGATTGAGACTACCGTGTTTCCCCGAAAGTAAGACATCCCCCCAAAATAAGACCTACTTACAGTTTTGCCTCTCGCTGAAATATAAGGCATCCCCTCAAAAACAAGACCTCCCTGAAAATAAGACCTCCCCAATAATAAGGCCCCCACTAATTCTGAAAGAAATGGAGTCACAAGAAATTTACCAGGAAATTCAGGGTTTGGATTGTTATGATGATGTTCCAGAAGATGATGACATGACTGTCATTGAATAAATGAGTAAATGTACCATAATTGTTGTACATGGAAATAATGGTAGTAATAAGAAATTCTTGATACTGTAGGATTCACAGTTTGTCTGGTTATGCTGGTTTGTGATGACAACTACTACTGTACCGTATACAGGTAATAAATTTCCTTTTTTTTGTTCAACAATAAATGTGTACTGTATTCTTCTTCATTGAAAAATAAGACCTCCCCTGAAAATAAGACCTAGCACATCTTTGGGAGCAAAAATTAATATAAGACACTGTCTTATTTTCGGGGAAACAGGGTAGTTATTCTTTATGTAGAATTCACCAGTGAAGTCTTCAGATCCAGACCTTTTCTTTGTCAGGAGATTTTTTTATTCATGATTCAATTTCCTTTTTAGTTATAGGTCTTTTCAGATTTTTCTAGTTTCTCATGATTTAGTCTTGATGGGTTTTGTGTTTAGAATTTTTCGATTTCATCGAGTTTGTCCAATTTGTTGGCATAAAATTGTCATATATTATCTTATAATTCTTTTTATTCCTGTAGAATCAGTAGAACTGTCTTCACTTTCATTTCTGATTTTAGTAATTTGAGTCTCCTCTCCTTTGCTCTTAGTTCATTTAGCTAAATGCCAGTTTTGTAGTTTTTTGTTTTTTTAAGAACTTTTGGTTTCATTGCTCTTTCTCTCTTTCTATTCTCTATTTCATTTATCTCAACTCTAATCTTTGTTTTTCCTTCCTTCTGCTAGCTCTGGTCTTAGTTTGTTCTTTTTTATTTTTATTTTTTAAGATTTATTTTATTGTTTGAGAGAAAGTGAGAGAGACAGACAGACAGACAGAGAGAAGGGGGAAATATCCACAGTAGTCTCCATAGTTGTACATCATTAGTTGTGACATAGTTTCAATCCACACAGGTGGATGTGGGGCCACGTGGGGGTGAGAACAAAACTGGGGGCCTCCCATGTGGGTGGCAAGAACCTTCACTGCCATCCCAGTGGTTACCAATTGCACTGCAGTTTGGTATGTGGGTTTGCACAGGCCAGGGCCAGGATTCAATCCCCGGACCTCGCAGGTGCAAGGCAGCACTCAACCTGTTGAGCTATATCAAGTTTGTTCTCTTTTTATTCTTGTCCCTTAAGTTGTAAAGCTAGGTTGGTGATTTGAGATCTTTCTTGTAAGCATTTATAGCCACAAATTCCCCCCCTTAGTTCTGTTTTCACTGCATCCCATACGTTTTAGTATGTTGCGTTCTTATTTTCACTCTTCTCAAAATATTTTCTAATATTCCTTGTGATTTCTTTCATTGGTTGCTTAAAGTGGGTTGTTTAATTTCCACAATTTTGTGAATTTTCCAGATTCCCCAATGTTATTGCATATAACTTCATCCTGTTGTGGTCAAAGAAGATGATTAGTATGATATCTGTCTTTGTAAATCTATTTGGACTAAGTTTGTGGCCTAACATATGGTCTATCCTGGAAAATGTCTCATGTACACTTGGGAAGAATGTGTATTCTATTGTTTGGAAGAGTGTTCTGTATATGACTGTTAGATCTAATTGGTGTATTGTGTTGTATAAGTCCTCTATTTCCTAACTTATCTTCTGTCTGGTTGTTCTATCAACTATTGTAGGTGGGTTTTGAAGCCTCCAACTACTATTGTAGAAGTACCTATTTTCTCCTTCAATTCTGTTAGTTTTTACATCATCAATTTTGTTGGTCTGTCAGGGCATAAATGTTTATAATTTTATTTATTTATTTTTATTTTTGACAGAGAGAGAGAGATACAGAGACAGAGACAGAGAGAGAACTGAACTGGGGGAGCTCCCAGTTCAGCATATGGTTCCGCACAGGCCGGGGCTGGGATTCGATCCCCAGTCCCCGGTGCTGCAAAGTGAGCGCTTAACCCACTGAGCCATCCCGGCTTCCCCGCATAAATGTTTATAATTCTTTTATCTTCTTACTGTATTAAACCTTTTATTAACATATAGTGTCCTTCTTTGTCTCTTATAACCTTTTTTATTTAGTGTATTTTGTCTGATATTAGTATAGCCATGCCCACTCTCTTTTGGTTACTGTTTGCATGAAATGTTTTTTTTTACTCTTTCAATTTCAACCTGTTTTTGTCTTTGGATCTCAAGTGAGTCTCTTATAGATAGTATATAGTTGGATCATGGGTTTTTTCCCATTCTACCAATCTCTGTATTCTGATTAGAAAATTAAATCTATTTACATTTCAAGTAATTATTGATAAGGAGGGATTGACTTATTTTTGTCATTATGTGTTTGTTTTCTACATGTCCCTCATTCCATTCATTACTGGCTTCTTTGGTGTTTGGCTGACTTTTTGTAGTGAAATATTTAAATTCTTTTCTTATTTCCTTTTGTGTATAATCTATACCTATTTTCTTTGTGGTTGTCATAAGAATTACATTCAAATTCTTAAAGTTATAACACTCTAATTTGAATTTATACCAGCTTAACTTCAATAATATGCAAAGATTCTGTTCTTTATAGTTTTGCTCCCTCTCCTTTTAGTTATTGATGTCACACAATTATGCATCATTATATATCATGTGCCCCAAAACTAATAATTTAAAAAATGCATTAGTCTCTTACATTATGTGGAAAACAAGATTTGGAGCTATAAAACAAAGTTAACAGTAATACTAGCCTTTATACTGATTTTTTTTCTTTAATGTATCAGTTTCTTAAGTCATGTAAAAAAAGTGCAGTTATAAACCATTGTGACAATAATACTAGTTTTTATAATTGCCTGTGTATTTACCTTTATTGAGCTCTTTGTCTCTCCCTTTGGCTTTGAGTTGCTGTCGAATGTCCCTTTCATGTCACATTGCAGGACTCTCTTGAACAATTCTTTTTTTTAATGGTTTATAAATTTTTATTTTTATTTTATTTTATTTTTGACAGAAAGAGAGAGAGATACAGAGACAGAGACAGAGAAAGAACCGAACTGTGGGAACTCCCCAGTTCAGCATGTGGGTCCGCCTGGGCCGGAGCTGGGATTCGATCCTCGGTCCTCGGGGCTTCAAAGCGAGCGCTTAAGCCGCTGAGCCATCCCGGCTTCCCCATCTTGAACAATTCTTGCATGGCAGTTTTGGTGGTCACAAACTCCTGCAGCTTTTTTAAAATTTGAGACTGTCATAATTTTTCTTTCATTTTTGAAGGATACAGATTTGACATTCTTCTGGATGTAGGATTCTTGGTTGACATTTTTGCTTTTAGTACTTCGAATACATCAGCCCATTGTCTCCTGGTCTCTAAAGTTTCTAATGAGAAATCTACACATAATATTGAGGATCACTTGTGATGATTCACTTCTCTCTTGCTGCTTTCAAGATTCTATCTTTCTTTGTCTTTTGAAAGTTTGAGTATATGTGTCTTGGTGTGTTCTCTTTAAGTCCATTTTACTTTGACTTGGTTGAGCTTCTTAAATGTTTGTATTAATGTATTTCATCAAATTTGAGAAGTTTTTAAGCCATTATTTTTTCAAATATTTGCCCCACCCCCTTCTTTCTCTCTTCTCCTCTGGGACTCTCACCATGTATATACTGGTCTGCTTAATGTTGTCCTGCATGTCCCTTAGTCTCTGTTCACTTCCTTCAATCATTCTTTTTCCTGTTACTCAGCTTTAATCATTTTTATTGTTCTATCTTCAAGTTCACAAATTCTTTTGTCCTCTCAAAATGGAATTCTTTTTTTTTAAAGATTTATTTTATTGTTTTTGACAGAGACAGAGAGAAAGGGGAAGGCTTAGACAGTCTCCATAGTTGTACGTCATCAGTTTTCAACATAGTTTTGTTCCACACAGGTGGGCGGGGCCGCGCAGGGAGGGCACTGAGCCAGGGGTCTCTCATGGGAGGCATGTCCCTTCGAGCCAGGGGCTGAACCGGGGGATGAGAACCAAACTGGGGGCCTCCCGTATGGGAAGCACACCCCAGTTTAGCATATGGGTCAGCACAGGCCAGGGCCAGGATTCAATCCTCGGTCCCCAGGGCTGTAAAGCACATGTTCAGCCCTCTGCACCATCCCGGCTTCCCCTATTTGAGCATCTTTAGAACAGATGTTATAAAGTCTTTGTCTATTATATCTGTCATTATGTCCTTCTCAGAGATAATTTCTATTGATTTTTTTTTCTTTAATTAGCTCACACTTTCTTGCTTTGTATACCTTGTCATTTTTTTGTTGAACACTGGACTTTTTAATCTAATAATGTAGTAACTCTGGAAGTCAAATTTTCTTCTTTCCTCAGGGTTTGCTGATCCTTTGTTACTGTTTTTGTTTGTTTGTTTTTATTGTTGTAGGTTATCTCTGTGCTGAGGGTCAGTCTGAGGTGTAAACTTAAGGTCTTATTGTGTCTTTTCTGAGTCTTTCCCTGGCATCTATTTCTAATTCTTTCTGTACATGGTATTGTTTTTAAATGTCCTCATCTTTAATGTCAAGCTCTCAGAAGGGGAAAGATTGAAAAAAAATGAAAGAGGAAATAAAAGGGCATGGCCCTTTAAGTCTCCTAGAAATCAGTTCAACCAGAGAGCAGCTTGCAACAATAAGAGGAGGTGCAACAACATCTGCCTATTTCTTCTTCTGAACCTGTGGTCACAGCAGCAGTCAGCAGTCAAAGCAGAGTCCTGATATGTACAGGACCATTCTTTTTGGCCTCCCTTGGTCCCACAAACTATGTGCTAGCTGTTCCAGGAACAGGTGCTCAGCTGCCTGCCATGTGGCTGGGTGTTGGAGATAAGTAGCTGCTACTGAACTAAATGCTGACATTAACCAAAATTGTAAGCCTTCCATAAGACCCAGAGCTCTAAAATGGTCACAGCAGATTTTGTCAGTGCAATTGTTTTCTAGAGGGAGAGACATATTCCAGGGACTTCCTACTCCATCTCCTCAGAATGCAACTCTATACCTGGTAATTCTTTTTTCTTTTTAAGATTTATTTAATTGTTTTTGACAGACAGAGAGACACAGAGACAGACAGAAGGGGGAAGGCCCAGAACAGACTCCATAGTTGCATGTCACCAGTTTTCATTCCACACAGGTGGGCAGGGCCGCACAGGGTGGGAACTGGGTTGGGAGCCTCCCACATGGGAGACACGCCCCCTCAAGTCAGGGGCAGATCTGGGGCTTAAGAACTGAACTGGGGGCTCCTCCATGGGACGCACACCCCAGTTCAGCATATGAGTCCACATATGAGTCCGCATGGGCCAGGGCGGAGATTCGATCCTCGGTCCCTGGGGCTGCAAAGCAAGCCCTTAACCCTCTGGGACATCCCGGCTTCCCCTGTACCTGGTAATTTTTGATTGAGTGCCAGACATTGTAATTTTAATTTATTGTGTTTTGAAGTTTTTGTATGCTATTAATTTTGAGCCTTGATCTTGGATTCAATTACTTGGGAAAAAATTTGACCTTATGAGACTTGCCTGCAAGATTTTTCACATGGCTCCAGAATAGTCTTTAATCTAGAGTTCATGTGGCAATGCCCTTCTGAGACCTCTGGTGAGGCCTGGTTTGTCAGTAGGTCTTTCCACTTCGCTATTGGGAAAATGAACTATTCCTGGCTCTTTGAATTCTGGTGATTGTTCCCCTGTCCTGGACAATGGCTCTTTCCCCAGCCTTGGTAGCTCCCTCACACATTTATGCTGATTAGCACTTATCTGAAATGTGCAGATCACTGGAGCTCTCTTTACGAAGGTTCCTCATCTTCAGAATGCAACTTTGAAAATTCTATCCAGTTTCTCCTTCCTGAATTCTCAACTCTGTCTCCTCAACTCTTGTATAAACATTAATATACAGATTTTTGCGTGGATATGTTATCATTTCTCATAGATATTTACCTAGGAGTCAGATTTCTGGGTCATATGGTAAGTGTATATTTTACTAGAAACTGCCAAATTGAGAAAGCCGGGATGGTTCAGTGGGTTGAGGGCTCGTCTTGCAGCCCTGGAGCCCGAGAATTGAGTCCCGGCCCTGGCCCGTGAGAACCCATATGCTGGACTGAGATGTGCTTCCCGTGCGGGAGGCCCCCAGTTTGGCTCCAGCCCTGCATGGCCCCGTGCCTTCCTGTGTGAAATGAAACTATGTTAAAAACTGATGATGTGCAACTATGGAGACTGTTCTGGGCCTTCCCCCTTCTCTCTCTCTCTCTCTCTCTCTCTCTCTCTCTCTCTCTCTCTCTCTCTCTCCCCCCCCTCCCTCTCTCTCTCTGTCTCTCTCTCTGTCAAAACAATAAAATAAATCTTAAAAACAAAAACAAAAAAACCTGCCAAATTGTCTTCCAAAGAGGCTGTACCATTGTACAATTCCACCCTGAAAAATGGTTTCACTGTTTTATAATATCACTCAATAACATAAAAATTCCATATGTTCTTCATTCTGTCCATTTTTCTTTTAGCCATTCCAATAGATGTGTAATGGTATCACATCATTTTAACTTTCACTCTCCTAATGACTAATGGTATTGAGCATTTAAGATTTATTTTTATTGCCTTTTGACAGAGAGAGAGAGACAGACTGAGACAGAGAGAATGGGAAGGGCCCAGAGTAGTCTCCATAGTTGACAGCATTAATTTTCCATATAGTTTCACTCCACAGGTGGGCAAGAGCTACACAGGGCAGGAACTGGACCGGGAACCTCCTGCATGGGTACTAGCAAGAACTGAACTGGGGTCCACCTGGGCCGGGCCCTGGATTCAATCCTCAGGCTCCGAGGCTGCAAAGTAAGTGCTTAACCTGTTGAGCCATCCCAGCTTCCCCGGTATTGAGCATTTAAAATGTGCTTATTACCATCTATATAACTTCTTTATCCTGATTTTTAAAACTGGGCTATTTTATGTCTTATTTGTATGATTGAGGATTTTGAAAAACAACTGCATTAAAGTATACTGTACATGCTATAAAAGTCACCTGTCAATACAAAGTTGTACAACTATCACCACAATGTAGTTTTAGAACATTTTCATCACCCCCAAAAGTTCCCTTGTGCTCAATTAATTGCTCTCAATCTCTGCTCCTACCCCAGACACATGCAATGATCTCTTTTACTTGTATGCATTTGTATGGTTACATTATTTGAATTTTGTATATATGAAGTGGAATGACATAATATGTAGTATTGTATGTCTGGTTTCTTTAATTTACCATGCTTTTGAGATTTTTTGATATTATAGTATTTACCAATAGTTGGTTCTCTTTTTGTTGCTGAACACTATTACAATATAAGGATAGACTACATTTTGTTTAACCATTCACCAGTAGATGAACATTTGGGTGTTACCAGTTTTAGGCTATTATGAATAATGCTGCTATGAATGTTCACATACAAATGTTTGTTTAAACATATGTTTTAATTTCTCTTGGGTAGATAACTAGGAGTTGGTAAGTGCATGTTTAACTTTAAACTTTCTTTGGTGAAACATTTATTCAACCTTTTGTTTATTTTTAAATTGAGTTGGTTGTCTTCTCATGGTTGAGTTGTAAGAGTTCTTTATGTGTTCTAAATATAAGTTCTTTAGCAAATGTGTGATTTGCAAATAATTTCAACTATTCTCCAGATTGCCATCTTAATTTCTTGATAGTGTCCTTTGAAGCCAAAAGTCTTAAATTTTGATGAAGTACAATTAAGTAATTAATTTTTTTGTGTTGCTTTTGCTCTTGCTGTTGCATCTAAGAATACTTTGACTAACTCAAGGTCATGAAAGTTATGCTTATTTTTTTTCTAAGAATTTTAGTTTTAGCGATTACATTTAGGTATATGATACATTTGGAGTTCATTTTTGTGTATGATGTAAGGAAGGAATTAACTTCACTTTTTTGCATGTACATATCCAGCTGTCCTAATACCATTTGTTGAAAAGACTATTTTTTTCCCACTGAATTGTTGTGACACCCACAATCAACTGACCATAATGTAAGGGATTATTTTGGGACTCTCAAATCTATTTCATTGATCTATAGGTCAGTTCTTATGCCAGTACTATACAGTCTTGATAACTATAACTTTGTAGGAAGTTTTGAAATTTGGAAGTATGAGTTCTCTAACTTTGTTCTTTTTTAAGATTGTCGTGGCAGTCTGGGTTTTTTGCATCTCTATATTAATTTTAGAATCAGATATCCAATTTCTTTCTTCAAGAAAAGGTGTCTGGAATTTTGATAGATGAATTTGGAGAGCATTGCTATTTTAACTAGATTAAATCTTTCAATACGTGAACATGGAATATCTATTTATTTAATTCTTTAATTTTTTAAATGATGTTTTGTAGTTTACAGTACATCTTGTACTTCTTTTGTTAAATTTATTCCTAAATAATTTATTCTTTTAATGCTATTATTGTAAATGAAATTGTTTTCTTAATTTTATATTTGGATTTGTCATTGCTACTATATGCAGATGATATTTGTATATAATTTTGTACCCTGCAAACTTGCTGAATTTGGCTATTATTTCTAATAGGGTGTGTGTGTGCGTGTGTATGTGTGTGTGTGTTCCATAGGCTTTTCTCTATGCAGTAGACTCTCAGTTAACCAGCACCCAAGGAATTGGTAAATGCTGGGTAAGTGCAAGTAGGCTTTCTGTTAACCAGAACTCAAGCAACCAACACTTTCAATCAACCGGTTAATGGAGAGTCTACTGTATAAGATCAAGTTATCTGAGACTAGGGATAGTTTTACTTCTTCCTTTCCAATATGAACCCCCTTTCTTTCTCTTTTTTGTTCTAACTGTCCTGGCTATTATCTCCAGTAAATGTTTGAATGGAAGTGCTGAAATTGAATGTCTTTCTTTTGTTCCTCATCTTCAGGGAAAAGCTTTCAGGCTTTCACTAATTAGGTTTTTTTGTTGTTGTTTGTTTGTTTTTAAGATTTATTTTTATTGTTTTTGACAGAGAGAGAGAGAGACAGAGAGAAGGGAGAGGGCCCAGAGCAGTCTCCATAGTTGTACGTCATTAGCTTTCCCTTTAGTTTCACTCCAAAGGTGAAGGCGGGGCTGCACAAGGCAGGAACCAGACTGGGGACCTCCTGCATAGGAGGCATGCCCCCACTGGGGACCTCCTACATGGGAAACATGTCCAGGGGGGGAGCCGAACAAGGGGCCTCCCACATGGGAAGCCACACCCCAGTTCAGCATATGGGTTTGCACAGGCTGGGGCTGGGATACAATCCCCAGACCCTGGGGCTGTAAATGAGCGCTTAACCCACCGAGCCATCCCGGCTTCCCCGATGTTTATCATTTCAATGCTGTTCATTTCTCCCTGTAAATTTGAATTACCATCTGCTGTAATTTTCTTAAAGTCTGAAAACCCTAGAAGGAAATGAGGGGAAATTCTATGGGGAAAGTAGGGGGGAAATGAGCTGCACAAACCTCAATATATTTTAAAATCTAAGTGTTTTAAATATTTCAGAGACTCTATTACTGTCAGCAATAACATTATATGATATATAAAATTTACTTTTGTTTACAGAAAATATTATCCCTAATAGGGTGGAGCTGCTAGCAATGAATTCTCTGTGTTGTTTATCAAGAAATATCTTTATTTTGACTTCATTATTGAAGAATAATTTTTGCTAGATATAGAATTATTGGTTAACAAGTATTTTTCTCTCTACCAGTTTGACTATGTTACTTTGCTGCCTTCTGAGTTCCATTGTTTCTGAGAGGTCAGCTGTTATTTGTGTTGCTTTTCTTGTACATGATGAGTCATTTTCTCTTCTTGTTTTCAATATTATCTGTTTTCATCTGTTTGACTGTGATGTATCATGGTGCGAATTGTTGTCTGCTTATCCTACTTGGGGTTTGTTGAGCTTTTTTTTTTTTTTTTAAAGATTTATTTATTGTTTTTAACAGAGAGAGAGAGAGAGATACAGTCAGAGACAGAGAGAAGGGGGGAGGGCCCAGAACAGTCTCCATAGCTGCACATCATCGGTTTTTCCACATAGTTTCATTCCACAGGAGGGCAAGGGGCTGCACAGGGCAGGAACTGGGCCAGGGTCTCACCCTGGTGAGAACTGAACTGGGGGCACTCCCCAGTTCAGCATATGGGTCCACACAGGCTGGGGCTGGGATTCGATCCTTGGTCCCCAGGTCTGCAAAGTGAGCACCTAACCCACTGAGCCATCCCGGCTTCCCCAAGCTTTTTTTTGATCTGTACGTTAATGTTTCATCAGTCTGGGGACACTTCCACCATTATATCTTCAAATATTTGTTCTACCCCTTTTCCTCATTTCTCTCCTCTGGAGAGATATGCTTGATGTTGTCTCACAGGTCTCTGAAACTTTGTTCTTTTTTATTTAATTAAAATTTTTTTCTGTTCTTCATATTCGATCATTTCATTTTAGATATTTTCAAGTTCACTGTTTTCTCTGCTAACTCAAATCTGCAGTTTAGCCTTAATAGTGAGTTTTTCTTTTGGGGTTATTGTGCTATTCAACTCTAATGTTCCATTTCACTTTTTGTTTTTTAAAGATTTATTTTTATTGCTTTTGACAGAGAGAGAGATACAGAGACAGAGATAGAGAGAAGGGGGAGGGCCCAGAACAGTCTCCATGGTTGCACATCATTGGTTTTTCCACATAGTTTCATTCCACAGGTGGGTGGGGCTGCACAGGAAAGGAACTGGGCCAGGGTCTCTCCCCGGTGAGAACTGAACTGGGGGCACTCCCCAGTTCAGCATATGGGGCCTCACGGGCCAGGGCCGGGATTCGATCCTCGGTCCCTGGGGCTGCAAAGTGAGCGCTTAACCCACTGAGCCATCCCGGCTTCCCATTTCACTTTTTAAAGTTTCTATTTCTCTATTGAGAGTCTCTATTTGTTGAATCATTGTCATTATATTTTCCTTTGAACATATTTACAATAGCAACTTTGAAGTTTTTGTCTGCTAAATCCGACACCTGCACCCAATCAGTCAGTTCCTATTGACTTTCCTTTTCCCGAGTATGGTTTATACTTCCTTGTTTCTTTGTATATCTCATAATTTTTTTATTAATAATACTTTATAGAAACTCTGTGTTATGATTTTATTTTTCCTAAGGGTTTTTGTTTTGTTTTTGTTTGTGATTTGCCTGGGCTTACACTGCAGATTTTCTCTTCCTTGTGGTATACACCTACTACCCACTGGTGTCTCTTCTTAGGGTGTTTTTCTTCCCTTTCTTCCTTAATTTCATGTTCATCCTAGCTTACCAGTGATTGTTCTAAGCCTGCACAGCTTTGTGATCAGCCAATAATTCAGGTAGAGAGCGTGCTGAAATACTTGGAATCTGTAAAGTTTCCACTCTATTCCAATTGATCAGATCGGTGTGTGGGTTGTGAAGTTCATCCAAAGTTCACCCAATTCTTAAGACTGCCTTAATTTTCACTTTCCATGAGGGCTCTCGTAGATCTCCTCTATGAATATGCATACTTTCCCAGTCAGGCAGGCATGTATGGAGAGCTGATTGAGCATTTCAATTTCTCTCTAATTTCTAAGATATCCCCATTACATTTATTATTGGTTTGCTGCTCACACCAACCAGGCTAATAAAGCTGCAGATTTTTCTCCTTGCTTCTTACTTTTGCTGACACTGCTGTTGGCTTAAGTTTTTACCCACTTCAGGGAAGCCGGAATGGCTCAACAGCTTGAATGCTCATCTTACAACCCCAGCATCTGAGGAGTAAATCCCGGCCTCAGCTCGTGTGGCCCCACATGCTGAATTGGGGTGTGCCCTCAATTCAGTTCTCACCAGAGCAAGCTTCCCATGTGAGAGAGCTTTTGATGTGGGAGGCCCCCAGTTTGGCTCCTGCCCTGGGCATGCTTCCCATGTGAGAGGCCCCTAGCTTGCAGGGGTGTGCTTCCCATGTGGGAGACCCCTGGACCAGTTCCTGCCCTGAGCAGACCTGTGCCCATCTGTGGAGTGAAACTATATCAAAAACTAATAACGTGCAACTATGGAGACTGATCTGGGCCCTCCCCCGTCTCTTTGTCTCTCTTGGTTTCTCTCTCTCTCTGTCAAAAACAATAAAAAAATAAATCTTATAAAAATATATTTTAAAAACGTTTTCACCTACTTCAAGTATATCCGATTTTGTGGATATACTTCTGGTACCATTTTCATTCTCAATGACTGAAAGGCAATGGGAGTAGCCCTAGGCAAGAAGACTAAAATTCTACTGTTCTTACTCAGAGTCCTGGCATTTTTAAATGAATAAATACTTCTCAATTTATTGTTTGACTTTGGTTAATTTCCAGAACTCTGCAAAGGCTGTTTTGTTGTTGTTGTTGTTGTTGTTGTTGTTGTTGTTGTTGTTTTGGGAGGGAAGTGTCTAATTTTATCCTTATTTTTGGAAGAGAGTAATTGCCAACCTCTGCATGCCACCTCAGCCAGAAGTCCTTTTCCTATTCCCTACTTCTTAAAATTTCTTATACATTCTTGACACTAGTCTTTTATCAGATCTGTGTATTACAAATATTTTCTCCCAGGCTGTGGCCTGCCTTTTTATCTACTTAATAGTGTTTCAAAAAGCAAAATCTTAAAATTTTTATGAAATGCGGTCTGATTTTTTTCTTTATAAATTGTGCTTTTGGTATAATATCTAAGGACACAAGGTCATAAAGATTTTTTACTATTTTTTTTTAAAGATTTATTTTATTGTTTTTGACAGAGAGAGACAGAGAAGGGGGAGGGCCCAGAGCAGTCTCCATAGTTGTACATCATTAGTTTCAACATAGTTTCATTCCACCCAAGTGGATGTGGGATCGTGCATGGTGGGAACTGAACTGGGGACCTCCCACAGGAGAGGCACGCCTCAGACGGGACCGAGCGGGGGGCCTCCCACATGGGAAGCTGCCCCGGTGGGAACTGAACTGGTATTGGAAGCACAGCCCAGTTCAGCATATGTGTCCACATGGGCCGGGGCCGGGACTTGAGCCTCGGACCCCAGGGCTGCAATGGGAGCCCTAAGCCCGCTGAGCCATCCTGGCTTCCCTTTTTCTTCTTCTTTGTTTGTTTGTTTTTTTAAATTTACTTTATTGCTTTTTGACAGACAGAAACAGAGGTGTGGTGGGGCCAAGAACAGTCTCCGTGGTTGTACGTCATCAATTTTTGACATGGTTTCCTTCCACACAGGTGGGCAGGGGCTGCACAGGGCAGAAGCTGAACTGGGGGCCTCTCACATGGGAAGCACACCCCAGTTCAGCATATGGGTCTACACAGGATGGGGCCAGAACTTGATCCTTGGACCCTGGGCCTGCAAGGTGAGCACTAAACCAGTGGCACTAGCCATCCTAGCATCCCTTTTTTTTTTAGGTTTATAGTTTTAGGTTTTATATTTCTGTCTATGGTTCATCTTAAGTTAATTTTTCATATTATGTGATTTGTGGGTTGAGGTTTTAGAAAAAATTGATGTCCAATTTCCCAAAACAATTTGTCAATATGAACATTATTTGTCCATTGAATTGAATTGGCACTTTTGTCAAAAATCAATTGACCATATATGTGTGAGTATAACTCTAGACCTCAATTCTGATCTGTTAAAAGGTAAATTAAAGTACATTAAATTTTTGAAAAGTTTGAGCAAACCTTGATTTAAATCAGTGGTTAGGAGCCCTTGACTGACATGAGCTATGGGGAAGGTTTTTATACAGCAGATGCAGAAGCAAAGCAAGGAAATTGATTCACTACAGCTTAAGCAGCTGCTGTATTTGGGAAAGGCTAGTTGATTGTGATTGGCTGTTCTTAAGAATTTTTAATCTTGAGACATTTACTCTGGATTAAGTTTTAGTTTGCTTACATAGAGTGCCAAGGTATTAGAGCCACCTCAGTCTAATCCCAACTTGTTTAATTACTTCAAGTGTTCCATTGACATATGTATCTATCCTTTGTCAATATTACACTGTCTTCAGTATTATAACTTTGTAGTAAATCTTGAAATAAAGTAGCATCATTTTTTTCTCTCAAAGTTGTTTTGGACACTCAAGTTTTTGTGTTTCCATAAATATTTCAGAATAACCTTGTTTATTTCTATGAAAAAGCCCACTGAGATTTTGATTAGGATTGCATTAAATTTATAGATAAAAATGGGAAGGATTGACCACTTAACAATACTGAATTTTCTAATCCATAGACATCTATTTGGGTCTTAATTAATTTCTCTCATCAATATTTTGTTGCTTTAATCATACCAAGCCTGCACATGTTTTGTTAGATTTACTTTGTGTTTTTATACTATTGTAAATGGTATTTTTTAATTTTAATTTTTCCATTGCAAATATATAGGCATGCAATTGATTTTTGCTAAACTCACTTATTATAGCTTTTCTATAGTTGTATGTGATTTTTCCACACAGACAATTATGCTTATTGCTAACCGACAGTTTTATTTCTTTCCAATCTGTATGCCTTTTTTTCCCCTTGACTTATTGCACTTAGAACCTTGAGTTAAATGTTCAGTAGTAGTGGTGAGCATTTACATCTTTGTTTGTTCTTGAACTTAGAGAGAAAGCATTAATTATTTCATATAAAATGTGACAGTAGATGTAGGTTTTTAGTGAATGTCTTTCATTGAGTAGAGGAAGCACCCTTTAATTCTTAGTTTGCTGAAAGTTTTATCACAGATAAATGCTGAATTTCTTCCATTTCTTTATCTTTCATAATTGAGATTTATTGGTTGTTTTGAGAATAAGTACACAGACATTTTCATTCGTACACAATTCCTTTTTTTTTTTTTTAAGATTTATTTTTTGACAGAATGTGAGAGAGAGAGACAGAGAAAGAAGGGCCCAGAGCAGTCTCCATGTTGTGTATCACTAGTTATGACATGGTTTCATTCCAAACAGGGGGATGTGGGGCCACATGAGGTGGGAACCTAAACAAGGACCTCCCACGTGGGAGGTGAAAACCTTTACCACCTTCGCATCAGGTACAAACTGTGTCACAATTCAGCATATGGGTTTGCACGGGCCAGGGCCAGGACTCGATCCCTGGGCCTCGCAGTTGCAAGGCAAGTGCTCAACCTGCTGAACTATTCTGGCATCCCAATTTGTACACAATTCTTAACGTAAGTACCAAAACCCTAAAAAATCATGTAGTTGTGATTCTTTACTAAACAGTAATTCCCATTAATTTTCAGCTTAAAATCTGGAGGCTAATTTTCCATAGGATATCAAATATATCCTCAAATGTTGAAACGCTGTTACATCAAAGTCCCACTAATTCACAATTTAATATCATATACACTGCATACTCAGATTTTCAACTTTTCACAGAACATTAACAAAGTTACCAGGAAAACTAGACTGCCAACCAAAGGTGTTACAGAGCGCACAAAATTCTGACAGGGAGAGCCAAGATTGAGGAGTAGTTTTCTTTAGGCAATAATTCTACCAAAAACATGGGAATAGAAGTAATTGAAAGTGTTCAAGACATATTAAATGCATGACTGACTCTAAATTGCCATTTAGCATCTTTGTATTATCAGATATAAAAGCTACCCCCAGCTGTGGAATGTTAAGCTGACACCCAAGGCAATCAAAGCCCCCCATATTCAATATCCCACTATATTCTGGTTATACCAAAAATAAATAAATAACCAGCAAATGATTTCACCTCTTTAAACAAAGCATTTACATTTAAAAAATGGGAGAAGGTGGAATTTCCTCCTGCTTAAAAATGTTTCTAGAACTACTAAAAAACTTGCATTTATAAAATAGTTGATAAAAATATTCCTCTGGATTATACAAGAAGAAAGACAGGACCACTGATAAGACATGGAGTATGACAGTAATCAGACTTGGCTTCCTTTTCTCCTGCTTCATCAGCGGCTGGACACTCCTCATTTTGAGTTTCTATATTTCCTGCAGGTAAATCTTTAGTTTCTTGGTTAGCCACTTTACTCGATTTTCCCTTTGGTTCCCTTTTCCCTTTTGTTTGTACTTTTTGGTTTGCAGCTTATCTTTTCCTGCTGACTTGGTTTTGTTTCCACTTTTGCAGGAGCAGGTTCAGCTCACAACCTTGCCATCCTCCTCTTGGGATCCTTCACTGCCCCATCTGCAGAGCAGACTTTGCTCTTGGGTATTGTGGTGGTGGGATGGGTGTGTGCCAGACGCCTGCGAGCCATGGCACACCCAGAGCTTTCTCAAAGCTGGACTGCTTGGCAGAGGCTGCTCCCTGCTTGGCAGAGGCTGCTCCCTCCCCTGGAGCTGCTCTCTTCCATGTCTTTTAACTTCTCTTTCATATTTCATGTTTTTTACCATTCACTACTGAATTCTTGGTAATTTCTTTTTTTTTTCCTTGCTAATTTCTTAAGCTTTATATTTTAATTTACTAATTGCCTCTGCAACTTTGTTTATTCTGCTTTTGATCTTGATCTTGTCTTTTGAGGTTTCAAATGTTAATTATTACAGTTTTCATTTCTAGGAGTTTTATCTGGTTCATATTCAAATATGTCTAATTTTGTTATTTTATTATTTAGTCATCATATTTTCAATACCTTTTTAAAACTTCTTTTTTTAATTGTTAAATTTATTGGGGTGACATTGGTTAGTAAAATTACATTGGTTCCAGGTGCACAATTCTATATTACATCATCTATGTATTGCGTTATGTGTTCACATCCCAGAATCAGTTTTCCTTCCATCACCATATATTTGACTAAAACTTCTTTAAACATATGAAAACCTTGTTTTCTACTCTGCCGTTCATCATTTCATTTTATGCGGTATTTGTAGTCTCACCCTGCTTTGTGCTGTTTCTGCTGATTCGTGATCCTTGTGGTTCGTTTCCTCCTGAACTGGTTTTTTATTATGGACTTATGTTCCTTTGAATTCCTTGAGATCTGTGTTTAACAGCCAGAGAGAGAGAGAGACAGAGAGATGGGGGAGGGCCCAGAGCAGTCTCCACAGTTGTATGTCATTAGTTTTTTACATGGTTTCATTCCACACAGGTGGGCGGGGGCTGCGCAGGGCAGAAACTGGGCTGAAGGCGTTCCCCATGAATACTGTGTAACAACCAATTTTGCTTCTTAATTCCTTCCCCTTTTACTCACCCCCAACAACCCCTCCTACCTGACAACCATCAAAATATTCTCTGTATCTATGAATTTGTTTCATTTATTAATTTTGTTCTTTATATTCCGCTTATAAGTGAAATCATGGTATTTGTCTTTCTCTGTCTGACTTCCTATATTAAGCACAATATCCTCTAGGCCAATCCATGTTGTTGCAGATGGCAAGATTTCATTCTTTTGTTATGGCTGAGTAATATTTCATCTTCTATATACAAGGTCTGACAATGAAGTTTGCAAACTTACCACCATGTGCTTACGTTGGCAGCACTAAACAAACAACTCAGTAAGATTTCGTAACCTTGGTACATCAGTGTCTCACATCTGTGTTTGTTTCAACGTGTGATGGTGTGTGTTCATTATTGTTGCGTGTTTTTGTGTGCCATTGTGAGAACGTCGGAGCTTGAATTAGAACAATGAGCAAATATTAAATTTCTTGTTAAATTTGGCAACAGTGGAGGTGAAATCAGGCACATGTTAGTCCAAGTTGATGGGGAGAATGCCGTGAAGAAAATGGCAGTGTACAAATGGATTAAATGTTTTTCTGAGGGGAGAGAAAGTGTCACTGATAAAGAGAGGCCAGTATTTCATCTTTTCTTATTACTGAGTAACATTCCATTTTGTAAATGTACCACAATTTTTTTTTTTCTGCCTCAGGTTTATTTGTACAAATCGCAGAGGACACCAGCCCCCTGCAGACAGCAGCTCAGGGGTCACACCAGTCCTTCCGTCTCACGTTGGCAGAGACCACTACTCTGAAGCCTTCGGGGGGGCCTGGGCACCTTTGGGGGCTGGAGCCTGGGCTGGAGTTGCTGGAGTTGCAGCTGCTGCAGCAGTAGCTGGAGCCTTGGTCTGAGCCTTGGCCTTGGCCTTTGGCCGGCACAGCCTGAGCCCCTTGGCGATGCGGGCACGAGCCCATTTCCCAAGCTTGGGGTGGGCAATGTAGGCCAGTCGGCTGAGCTTGCGGCTGCTGCCCTTTGGGATCTTGGGCTTGACCTCCTTGGGCTTTACGAGGGCCTTGATAGCCTCAGCCCGTGTGCTCATGGCCTTGGCGTTGTTGGCCTGCATCTTCTTCAGACCCTTCTTGTGCTTCTTGCCAAAGTGCATGTTCCTCAGGAACTTGGGGTCCACCCCCTTAAGAGATTCATATCTTTGTGATCATGGTTTCTTGATGCCGTTTCTGTGCCACTTTCGGGACTGGTTATGCATGGTGTGGTTCTTGGACTTGGCCATGTCCGCACCTAAGCCCGCGGCTCCCAAATGCCTGGGACCAGAAGAGAAGCCACAATTTCTTTATTCAATACTGACATTTGCGAAAACATGATGGACCTTGAGAACATCTGTTAAGTGAAATAAGTCAGACAAAAACATCAAGGACCATATGAATTCATTTATATGTAAATATAAAACTGAAAATAAAAAAAACTAAAACTCATGGACACAGTCAATAAATAGTTTAGTGTTTACATGAGGGTAAGAGGGGAGGGAGATAAAGGAGGAGGGAGGGCATCAGATACATGGTAATGGAAGGAGGACTGACTCTAGGCCAGGGGTGGCGAACCTATGGCATGCGTGGTGAACCCAAAGTGGCACGCGAAGCAATTATTTCAGCACGCGGAGCTGTGAATACCATTTAAAAAATTATTGTTTGGGGAAGCCGGGATGGCTCAGTGGGTTGAGTGCTCACATTGCAGCACCGGGGACTGAGGATCGAATCCCGGCCTCGGCCCGTGTGGACCCATATGCTGAACTGGGGAGTGCCCTCAGTTCAGTTCTCTTCTGTCTCTCTCCCTCTCTCTCTCTCTCTCTCTCTGTCAAAAATAAAAATAAATAAATAAAAATATATTAAAATCATTCTTAAAAAAAAAATTATTGTTTATGCTCTTATAGACATAAAAATAATCGATACCTTTATCTCACTCGTTGGGTTGGCATGCGAGTCGAGCGAGTATACTCTTATTTCATAAACTTTGGCACTCAATTGCCAAAAGGTTCGCCACCCCTGGGCTAGGTGATGAGCTCACAAGGCCACACATAGACGATGTATTGTAGCATTGTACCCTAGAACCTATGTTATATTTACAAACCAACGTTACCCCAATAAGTTTAACAATAAAAAATAAAATAGAACAAAAATAAATAAAATAAAATGTCACTGGATCTTCGGGAAAAAAAGAAGAGGTTAGAGCTGCCAATAACAAGCAGAACTAATGAAAGCATTGCAAAAATTCATCAAAATGTGCGTCAAAATTGTCAGCTGACTGTGAGAAGCAGAGCAGACCAATTTAACATTGACAGAGAAACAGGAAACTCTTCACTGAAAATCTTGACATGAGAAATCTTGACATGCAAAAACGATCCCGAAGGAGCTCACCGATGAGCAGGAGAAAAGGAGAGTTGAAGTTTGTCAAGACCTGTTGGAGAGGCAAGGCGATGTTTTAGGTGTGTTATCCCTGATGTACCCACGATAACATGGGTGTACCAGTAAGACCCTGAAACGAAGTGTCCAAGTGCATAATGGAAATCAGTCCATTCTTCACTAACAAAAAAGCTCTGTCAGTCCAAATCAAGAGTCAAACGATGTTGCTAACCATTTTTTATATCAGAGGGATTGTTCATTATGAATTTGTATCAATTGGGCAGTCAACCAAGTTGACTATTTGGACCCCAGATTTTTTTTTATTTTCATTTTCATGTAATATTTTTTTCCATTTCTATACTCTCAGTCTGTTTGTCTTTTGATCTGAAGTGAATCTCTTGTAGGCAGCATATGTAAGGATTTTATTTTCTTATCCATTTAACTACCTTATATCTTTTGATTGGAGCACTTAATCCATTTAATTTAAATTGTGTTGATAGATATGTAGGTATTGCCACTTCATTATTCATATTTTTTCTTTTTCCCGTTTCTTCTTTAAAAAGTTTCTTTAAGTTTTCTTATAATACTGGTTTGGTGGTGATGAACTCCTTTAGCTTTTTCTTGTCTGGGAAACTATGTTTTCTTTAATTTTAAATGATAGCCTTGGGTAGAGTAATCTTAGCTGTAGGTTGTTGCTTTTCATCACTTTCAGTATTTCATGCCAATCCCTTCTTGCCTGAAAAGTGTCTGTTGAGAAATCAGCTGACAGTCTTATGGGAACTCCCTTGTAGGTACTGCTCTTCTCTTGCTGTTTCTAAGAATCTCTCTTTGTCTTTAACCTTTGACATTCTAATTATCATGTGTTGTGGTGTGGGCCTCTTTGAGTTCATCTTGTTTGAAACTCACTGCATTTCCTGGATTAGTATGTCTGTTTCCTTCACCCGGTTAGAAAGTTTTCAGTCATTATTTCATCAACTAAGTTTTCAATTTTTTCCTCTCACTCTTCTCTTTCTTGTACCCCAGCGATGTGAATGTTGGTATGTCTGATGTTATTCCAGAGGCCCCTTAAACTGTCCTCATTTTTTATATTCATTTTTTCCTTTTTTACTGTCTTTTTATTATTATTAAATTTATTGGGATGACATTGGTTGGTAAAAATTACAAGTGTATGTTCTACATTACATTGTTTATGCATCATATTATGTGCTCACCACCCAGAGTCAGTTCTCTTTCCATCACCATATATTTGAAGCCCCCTCCCTACTCCCTATGTTCCCTACTTTCTCACTCACCTTCCCCTTTACCCTCAGGTAACCACTAAACTATTGACTGTGTCCATGAATTCTTGTTTCTTTGTTACTTTCAGTTTTATATTCCACCTATAAGTGAGGTCATATGTTTCTTGATTCTTTCAGTCTGACTTATTTCACAAAATAAGATGATTTCAAGGTCTATCCATGTTGTCACAAAGGGCTGTATCTCATCTTTTCTTATCGCTGAGAAGTATTCCATGTGTAAATGTACCACAACTTCTTTATCCAGTCATCTATCAGAGGTCACTTTGGTTGTTTCCATGACTTGTCCACCACAAATAGTGCTACGATGAATATTAGGGTACATATATATTTGCAAATTAAGGTTTTCAAGTTTTTTTGGTAGATCCCCAGAAGAGAGATTTCTGGGTCATGTAATTCCATTCCTAAGTTTATGAGGAATCTCTATACTGCCTTCCATCACTTCTATACCAATTTTCATTCCCAACAGCAGTGTATAAGGGTTCCTTTTTCTCCAAGCCCTCTCCAGCATTTGTTATTCCTTGTCTTGTTGATTATAGCCATTCTCAAAGGTGTGAGATGGTATCTTATTGTGGTTTTAATTTGCATTTCCCTAATTGCTAGTGATGTTGAACATTTTTTCATGTATCTGTTGACCGTTTGTGTGTCTTCATGGGAGAAATGTCTGCTTAGGAATTATGTCCATTTTTTAATTGGATCATTTGTATTTTTGTTGTTGAGTTGTACGAGTTCTTTATATATTTTAGGTATTAGCCCCTCATCAGAGGCATTGCTTGAAAATATTTTCTTCCATTTCATTGGTTTTCTATTTACTTTGTTAACAGTTTCCTTTGCTGTGCAGAAGCTTTTTAGTTTGATATAGTCCCATTCATTTATTTTTGCTTTTACCTTCCTTGCCTTTGAGATCAAGTTCATAAAGTCCTCTCTGAACCCAAGGTCTATAAGTTTAGTACCAATACTTTCTTCTATGCACTTTATTGTTTCGGGTCTTATGTGGAGGTCTTTAATCCATTTTGAGTTAATTTTGGTATATGGTGACAGTTCACAGTCCAGATTCATTCTTTTTCAAGTGGTTTTCCAATTTTCCCAGCAACATTTACTGAAGAGGCTTTTTTCTCCATTGTGTATTTTTTGCTCCTTTGTCAAATATTATCTGTCCATATATTTCTGGGTTTATTTCTGGGTTTTCAATTCTGTTTCATTGGTATGTGTATCTATTTTTCTGCCAATACCAAACTGTTTTGATTATTGACGCTTTGTAGTATAGACTGAAATTGGGGAGCATGATGCCTCCAACCTTATTCTTTTTTCATACAATTACTTTGGCCATTTGGGGTCTTTTGTGGTTCAATGTGAATCTGATGATGTTTTAAATCTATTTCTTGAAATAATGTGTAATTTTGATGGGAGGT
>PVKE010008324.1:0-48045 GCA_004027555.1 Craseonycteris thonglongyai | reverse complement strand
TAAAAACAAAAATAACTCCATTTTGAGAATCGACTCCATCCTGAGAGATAGCCTTGTGGTCTGGCCTGAAGTTAAAGATAACTTGTTACTCAATAGTATCTCCCACGCATAGCCCACCCCTCCCTTGCTTGGACTGCCCGCTAGAGCCCGCGAATCCTCCACCAATCCTGAGCTGCCACTTACCCTACAACCAATCACCCTTTGACAAATACCTCACTAAGCAGACAGTCCTGCCCTCCTTTGTCCCTACAGTATATATACCGCTGTAACAGAAATAAAATTTTGAGGCTTGATCAGAATCCTGTCTTGCCTCCATTTCTTCGTGTCTCCTGTCTCTTTTCCTTCTTAGGATCCCCCTCGCTCCGCGTTGTCATGCCCTGCAGGTCAGGGCACACTGTCCTATTTCAAATGTTACGTATAGTCAGCCTACTGATTCCTTGAATTTAGCCCAGTGACACTAGGCTGATTATACATACCATTTGAAATGGAACAGTATTATTGTTTCTCTTCCATTTAAAACAGTATGTCTGGGGATTCTGGGATGGCTCACCAGGTTAATTGCTCATCTAGCAGCCCTAGGTTCTAAGGATCAAATCTCGGCCCCAGACCGCATGGACCCATATCTTGAACTGGGGTGAGCTTTCTATATGGGAGGCGCCTGGCCAGTTCCTGCCCTGCACAGCCCTGCAACCACCTGTTGAATGAAACTATGTAGAAAACTGATGACATGCAACTATGGAGACTGCTCTGGGCCTTCCCCTTTCTCTCTGTCTCTCTCTCTGCCAAAAGCAATAAAAAGAAATCTTTAAAAACAAACAAACAATGAAACAAACAAACAAATAATACAGTATATATCTGGCCAGCCCACCATTAAATCAAAATGTTTGAAATATTTTATTTAAAAAATGCTAATTTGGAGATCTTTAAAAAGAACAAAATCTAAAAGATGTCATATGGCAGACCAAAAGAAAACTGGGCAGTCTTCAGAAAAATATTTTATACTTCATCCTTCTTTTACATTTATTTTTGGATATGTTTCCATGGAGTTCTGTCTTTGTGGGGTTAATTGGACTGTTGATATCTAAAAAGCAACAAGATATTCTAGAAGCCGAAACCTGAATACTAATAAGCTAACATAATTGTCTGTCATGAAGCATTCAAGTGAGGTAATGTTTTTCAAGTTGCTTTTCAAGGATAGTATGAACAATCACCTGGGTCACTTGTTAAAATGAAGATTTCTCCTATAAGTGGACACAGTCAATAGATTAGTGGTTACCTGAGGGTAAGGGGGAAAGTGGGGGGGAGAGGTGGGAGGGGGGCGTAGGGAGAGGGAATCAAACACAAGGTGATGGAAAGTGAGCTGATTCTGGGTGGTGAGCACATAATGCGATGTATAGACAATGTAATGTAGAATTGTATGCCTGGAAACAATGTAATTGATATCAATTAATGTCAACCCAATAAATTTAACAATTAAAAAGAAAAATGAAGATTTCTAAACCTTAAGAAGGTCACACTAAATGTCCCAATAACGTGAATTTTTAACAATCTCCTTATAGTGTTTAAAAACCATTGTGGTAAATGTTGGATAAATAAATGCCTCCTTTGTTATTCAAGAGTATCATTTTTAGGTAAAAGATAATTAGGGCCAAGTTGTTTTACCATTGTTATTATTATTTTTGGCTTTTACCATATAGGTGAATATAGCCCTCATATCTGTTAACCCAAGCCACAGAAATGAGTCATCACAGTTCTAAATGTTGAATGCCATTAACTGCAATCTCATGTAGGAATAGGTGTCTTGTGTAGGGTCTATGTAGCTGGGTGCCTGCAGACAGTGTGTCTGTTAACAGCTCCAGAATATTTTTACTTAAATGGAATCTAACTCAGTCTACAGAATACCTAAAAGAAGGCCTATGTATATATGGGAATCTCAGATAATAGGCAGAATGAGACAGGGAGAATGGGGGCTTTCTCTATGCAGACATTTTTAAATGAATTATTAAATGATACATTAAAAGTAGTCTTCAAAGGGAGGAATCTTTTTTGTACTCTTCATAAGCTGTATCTCTTCTGCAGATGACTTATTTATGCAAATTGCAAAACATATTCTGTGAAACCCGTGAGTAGCATTTTCAAATGTAGTGTTAGAAGAACCAATTGAAAGAGAGACTAGATTTCAGAAAGATGAAAAAAAAAATATATATATATACATTAAAATGGCCTAATAAAATTTAAATTTCTAAAATATGATTTCACACATTTTCATCTTGACATAAATTTAATAGATCACCACTGAGATGTAGTTGGGGTTTCTGCCAAATCTCTTTAATTTCTTTGCAATGGAAATCATAAAAGCCAAGACGAGAAAGGGAGTGTATGCATGTATGTATAATAAAACAGTCAGATGTTATAAACTCTCCTTTGAGGTAACTTAAGTCTACTTGAAATTCTCTAATATGATAATGAAAAACCAGAACCGAAAGAGGGCTTGAAAATTAAAAAAAGAATTGCTAGGAAATGATAAGTTTATGCCTTTTAATATTTTTGAGCCCTGCCATTTAAAAAAAGTACTCAGAATACTATTTATTATTAAATCAATAGCATAAGAAAACAAAACCTTTCTACTAAAGGAATATTTATCTTAAAAAAACAAAAACATGAGTTTCAAGGGCTTGGAAACAGATTTCTCTCTAAAAAAAATATGTTATGTTTTTGAAAGAAGGTGATAAAGAGGAAAAGACAGAGAGTAAGGGAGAGGGCCCAGAGCAGTCTCCATAGTTGCACATCATTAGTTTTTTGACATAGTTGCAGTCCACACAGGTGGATGTGGGGCCACATGGGGAGGAACCAAACTGGGGGCCTCCCTTATGGGAGGTGAGAACCTTTGCCACCATCCTGGTGGTTACCAGTTATGTGGCAGTTTGGTATGTGAGTTTACACGGGATGGGGCAAGGATTCGATCCCTGGACCTCACGGTTGCAAGGCAAGTGCTCAACCTGTTGAGATCCCAGAATCCCCAGATTTCTCTTATTCAATTCTCGTGTTATGCTTCTCTGACTAAATGCTAAAAGTTTCTTTGCCTATTGTCCCTTGATTTCTCTTCCTTCATACTTTCTGGCCTTTGAATAGCACGAGTATAGCAGCCAATCAAGCATTTTTTAAATAGGGGAGCTTGAAAACTATTGAAAACCACCAAGTTATTCTTTGTTCGCAGCACAGTGGGAATGCTTGTGATTGGACCTGTGTTGCTTGTATTGTGCTTTCAATCCTCAATTACTGAGGAATTTGTTATCTAGGCCCCAGAACTGTATTTGTGGTTTGTCTGGTGAGTTCAAAGCCATGTGACCAACAATTTGAAAATTATGACCTTTGTCATAATTTTGGCAGCAACATAGAAATTAGTGACCTATAACTGCCATTTTCTGACCTCTAGCCCCCAATCTTTTGGTGTATTTGATTAATGTCTACTTGGCTGGTTCAGTTGTGAAACCCTGACTTCTTTCTCCATCCAGCGTGGCTTTGTGGTATCTCCTCTATAGTTTCTGGGATGGAGCTTTTTGTCCACTCAATCCATGACCTCATCTTATCTAAGGGACTGTCCTGGGTCTTCCCATCCTCTCTGTTCTCTGTTTCTTGGCAGATTCCATCTTAAGGTTGATGCTAGATTTTCTTTCTAATTTCTATTCTAGATCCCACTACATCTTGGCAATCACTCCTAAGATACCTTCTATCATCTTGGAGATATGGTAGTCGGGCTGATGTTTCATTTTACATGTTCAAATGGAGATCTCCATTTTTCCTAAACTCTACCCTTGGCTAGATTTTACACAATCCCACTTACAGCAAATTATCAAGCAACTCCCATACTTGGGACCATTACGTTACCCCATTGTTCTCTTTTTGCTGCTGGTGTTGAGGAGATAGCCTGTCTGAGTCTTCTGACTTATACAATCTCTCCAGGATCTTCAAGTTATCTTTACACATCACAATCAAGAAGTCAAAAGCTCACATTCACCTCCAACCCCTTCCCCCCTGCCCTCAGTGTTCACCTGTGAATCTCATCTGTGTTATCTGAACTGATAGGATGCAGATGAGACTCCACCACCAAGATTCTCTAGCTCTAGGATAGCATGGTTGTATAAAAATGTGTGGCACTCTATAGGGAGACAGATCATTTAACACACAGGAAAAGCAAACATAACATTTTTTAAGTGGCCAGGATAGTCCACAAATGCTCATTAGCAAAATGTTCATGTCCTTTTAGACATACAGGGCTCCCAGGGTTTCTTATTACCACCAGCACCAACATTATACTATAAATTTATATTTGAGTAGCACTTCCTTACTTTCAGAGGTTTTCTCACCCCTCTTGATCATTTAACCTCACAACCACTCATTAGTGCTGGCATTTACTAGAGTTTGGACATTTCTATAATAGGATTACATTGAAAATCAGCACATCAGGCAAGAATTGTGTAGAGTCAAAATTGCCCTTCAAAATTCTCTTGAAAAGTTTATGAAATGTAGCATAAGTTATTTTATTTATTTCATCCTCCTCATGAGGACAGTACAACCAGTTTTTTCCTAATACACTGAGAGAACATCTTTATTACTTTGGTTGAGTATTAGATGAAGAAGTTTATATTCATTTGAGAGCTTCTTATAGAAAAACTATTATTACTGTTTTTATTTGCTCAATGTATACAGTTGAATTTGCACAAGTCAAATGTTCACATGACATAAAGCTACTGAAGTCTTTCCATTTGAAGATAAGACATATAAGTCAAGTGAGGTTAAATAATTTGTCTAAAGTCACGGGTAGTTACTGAAATAAATGAGGTTGTAGCTTAGGTCTACCTATCCTAAATCAGGTTATTTTTCTACTATTTGGAAGTTGGTTAATTACTTTAGCCAGTGGAACCTGATTGATTGCTAGTGTTTTCCTGGTTTTCTGTATCAAGTAGGATTCTGAAGTTGAGTTCAGACTTGACAAAAAAGACCACAATCATCATCTAACTGCCACAGGCAAGGGTGGACAGAAGTGACATGCTTGCCTCATATTAAGAATCAGGAGTAGTTCTTTCCTTTCTCAACCTGTCTTGCAATCACATGAAAATTTTAAATCCAGGAATTAATCATATCTTTCCTGTATGGTCTCAGTTAAATGAGGAGACTTAAAAAAGTGGAGGAAACATTAACAGAAGAGATAATTGATGGACTAATTTTTTAAGTGTATTTTTATGATAGACAAATTTCTGAAGTATTCATTAACTAATGGAATTATGGCAGTGTGTGATTGCTATCTCTACAGAACAGGTTAAAAAGTGCATGGTCATAATAGCTCCTTGTCTCTCAAAGAGCTGGGAGATGACCCTGCACACTCGTCTTCCCTGAAAAGGATCAAGGGTCTTATTGATATTCATAGTTCTGTTCGCCTAAGCTTCAATAAGCTGTCCCACTTATGGGCTGCCCTAGAGGATGAAGGGAAAGGAGAAAAGAAAAAAGCTGCCACTGTGTGTGGGAAACAGCCATTTAGATCCGATGTATCCTGACAAAATCTTTTACCCAACCTCATTCAAAGCTGCTAAAAGTCAAGACCTGCCAGTTTGTCAGTCATCTATGGTATGTGCCCTGTGTGGTGGCCCCTGTTAGGCAGTGGGAGGGGACAGTATGAGAATAATCGTATATACCACCTTCTTTCAGAGAACTAACCAGATTGGGCTCCTCTTTCCCTCTGATATAAAAGGTCACTATTTTTTTCTTTTTAGTTTGATGGGAACAGGGGAGCATCTATATCTACTCCAGCACAGTCCACAGAGCAGTGAAGCCTGATTCTCTGCTGTCACCAGGTCCTTGATTTTTACTCTTAGCTTTGGGGCATCATTCTTCCTTAACACATGAATGGTGCTAGGAAAATTGGAAAACCACATGCAAAAGAATGAATCTGGACTGTGAACTGTCACCGTATACCAGAATTAACTCAAAGTGGATTAAAGACTTTCACATAAGACCCAAAACAATAAACTGCACAGAAGAAAGCATTGGCACTAAACTTATAAACCTTAAGTTCAGAGAGCACTTTATAAACTTGACCCCAAAGGCAAAGGAAGTATAAGCAAAAATTAATGAATGGGACTGTATTAAACTAAAAAACTTCTGCACAGCAAAGGAAACCATCAACAAAGTAAAAAGGGAACCAACTGAATGGGAGTAAATACTTGCAAACAATGCCTCTGATAAAGAGCTATTATCTAAAATAAATAAAGAACTGATACAACCCAAAAAGAAAAAAACAAACGATTCAATTAAAATATGGGCAGAAGACCTCAACAGGCACTTCTCCCATGGAGACATACAAATGGTTACTAGATATATGAAAAAATGGTCACCAGCACTAGCAACTAGGGAGATGCAAATTAAAACCACAATAAGAAATCACCTCACACCTGTTAGAATGGCTATAATCAACAAGACAAGGAATAACAAGTGCTGGAGAGGCTGTGAACAAAAAGGAACCCTCATACACTGCTGGTGGGAATGTAAATTGGAGCAACCACTGTGGAAAGCAGTGTGGAGATTCCTCAAAAAACTAGGAATGGAATTACCATATGACCCAGCCATCCCTCTTCTGGGTATCTACCCCCAAAACTTGAAAACCTTAATTCACAAAGATATATGTACCCCAATGTTCATCGCAGCATTGTTCATGGTAGCCAAGTCATGGAAATAACCAAAGTGTCCTTTGATAGATGACTGGATAAAGAAGTTGTGGTACATTTACACAATGAAATACTACTACTCAGTGATAAAAAAAGATGAAATACAGCCATTTGTGACAACATGGATGGACCTTGAAACCATCTTATTAAGCAAAATGTCAGACGAAAAGAATTAAGAAACATATGACCTCACTTATAGGTGGAATATAAAACTGAAAGTAACAAAGAAACAAAAACTCGTGGACACAGTCAATGTTTAGTGCTTACCTGAAGGTAAAGGGGAAGCTAAGTGGGAGAGTGAGGGTTGTGGGTATTGGGGAGTAGGGAGGGAGCATCAAACATATGGTGATGGAAAGAAAGCTGATCTGGATGGTGAGCACACAATGCAAGGCATAGACAATATAATGTAGAATTGTACACCTGGAATATATGTAATAGTTACCAACCAATGTGACCCCAATAAATTTAACAATAAAAAAAAAATGCCTTTCTGGAAACTACTATAAATGCAAAAACAAAGTGACCTATCTTTTGTATTTGATTTTTTCTTAATATGTTTTATATGCATCTTTGAAAAATATGTGTATTTGGCAGAACGTGTTCATTTCTTGAAATATGGCCTGTTTAGATATGTTTCTGTCATATCAAGGTATCTACCATTATAAAAATAAAATACTTTCCCTTATGAAAAAGATTAATGTAAACTTAGTTTAATTTGCCACACTTTTATTTTGCACCTACATTATGTCAGTTTTTATGCCTGGTGCTAGAATTAAAAAAACGAACTAAAGCTGAAACATGAAGTCATTTTTCTTGCTCTAAAGAAATTCACAATACATTCCAATACCTATAAAATGAAAATGATACAGAATTTATAGAGTTAAGCCATTGGAGAAAAGCACTGTAGTTTTGACAAATTCAATTTATCCAGAAAAGCAAATCCATTTTGTTTTTGTTAATGGCACTGAAATTTGCATGCCACTCTTTTAATTAAAGCAGTGGAGAACACATGTTGTTCAGTTCCCGTCTATATATTTCCTCTGGGAACAAGTCAAGCTTTATGATAATGCATAATGAAAATAATTTATATGTAAAACAATAAACCCAATTCTCTAACCTAGAATTTTTCAAAGGAGGTATTTTTAGATCACCTATCTCAAAGTCTCTGTGGGAAAGATAGTGATGGTAGTAGCTAAATCGTTGATTACTGGGACTCACCTTAAACCTACAAATGTAGTCCTGATGGGGAGGCCAGAGAGTTTTTCATTAACTATTCAGGTAATATTTATGTACATTAACTTCAGAAACCAGTTCTCCAACAACAAAAGTTAGCATACAATGAACAACGAAGGGCAATCTTCTGAAGTTTATATACAGAATCTAAAAGAAAGGATAGTTTCTTCACTTCTTTCTGTGACCTAGAGAAAGTGAGAGCTTCCAATACACTTTCCTCTAGATAGAGTGATGGTAACTCTCTCCTTGTGTAGAAGTCATGCCCTGAGAAGAGAATAATAATGCCTCAAACCACAAAATGAGTCTGTACATTTATTTCTACCTAGCCTGGGACAAGAAAAAGAGGGGAGAAAGTTATGAGGTTTTTGTATACCTTTGCAAGGTCTGAGTCAGGAGCTAGGTCCAATAGTTTCCTCTATTGAAGAAATCCTCTCTCTCATTTTCTTTCAACAGCTACCAGGAAAGGAGGTAAAGAAAATATAAAAAAGCAGAAAGAAGAAAAGGAAAGGAAAAGATAAAGTGAGCGATGCTATGAAGCACTTGCACATACCTTCTCCTAAACAAAACAGTGAAACTGATCAAATTTTTGCAGGTTTCTTTCCCACACCACAAACATTCTAGTTTGTTCTGGGAAGCAGTTGAGGAGAACTGAAAAGGCCGCGGCCATCCACTCTCCCACTAATTAGATCTCCTTTGTAAGAAAATGATATTCAGAAAAGAATATCTGCTGGGATGGCTCTGGGTTGAGTGCTCGTCTTGCAGACCCGGGGTCCGAGGATGAAATCCTCGCCCTGGCCTGTGCAGACCCGTATGCTGAACTGGGGTGTGATTCCCATGCAGGAGGTCACCAGTTCGGTTCTCACTGGGGCATGCCTCCCATGGGGGAGGCCCCCAGCCTGGGTCCTGCCCTGCATGCCCGTGAGCACCTGTGGAACAAAACAATGTAGAAAACTAATGATGTGCAACTACAGAGACTGCTCTGGACCTTCCCTCTTCTCTCCATTTCTCTCTGTCAAAGACAATAAAAATAAATCTTAAAAAAATTTTTTAAAAAGAAAAAATATTGAGCAATGCCTTTTGAAAATAGAAAGAATGCTTTCAGTTTGTCAAACCATAACCTTGTTCCATTTTACTGAACAATTAATATATGTGCACACAAGCTATAATGATTAGAAATAAAATTAAGGGAAAAAAACCCTTTACTTGTTTTACAATTAATTTATATTGAATTTTCTTATCTTCCACTTAGCTTCATTTCAAGGTCTATAAAGTGTTGCTACCTTAGTCAGGATGAAGGAAGGATACATGTAAAAATAAGACATCCCCAAACCTCAGTGACATAACAAAGGTTTGATTTTCTCTTATCAGAGTCCACATGGGGATACAGGTTGAGCATGACTCTATTTCCAGGTTTTTTGTGATTATTAAGGCAGAGAAACAGGACAAGAAGAAGTCTGTATTATGTCTTCAAGTATCCACCCAGAAGTGAAATATATTGTATTAGCCAATGTTGTGTGGTCACACCTAACTTTTTTTTTTAATTTGTTAAATTTATTGGGGTGATGTTGATTGATATCAATTACATTGTTTTCAGGTGTACAATTCTACATTACATTGTCTATATATTGTGTTATGTGCTCACCATCCAGAATCAGCTCACTCTCCATCACCATGTATTTGATTCCCCCTCCCTATTTCCCTCCCCAGCTCTCCCACCCACCTCCCCCCTTACCCTCCATGAGGTTTTGTGTCTTTGTTACTTTCAGTTTTATATTCCACCTATGAGTGAGGTCATATGTTTCTTGAGTCTTTCAGTCTGATTTATTTCGCTTAATAAGATGTTTTCAAGTCCTGTCCATGTTGTCACAAATTGCTGGTACTACTCAGCAACAAGAAAAGATGAAATACACACCTAACTTAAAGAGGTCAGGGGAGTACAATGCAACTATGTTACAAAGGAAGAAAGTGAAGGATATTTCATAACCAATACTAATAACTAGAACAAGCCCAAATCAAACTTAATACCCTTCTGTACCAAAAAATTGAGTTCCCACCTTGACAGATATTTTTTGCCTTTTTATTTTAATTTTCTTTAGATCATGAGCCATTGATTGATAGGTACTTATTAATTTTATATACTATATACTCAGACATTCAACTGTTGTTTTCCTATTTGATTTACCGTTTTGTTTTTTTTTAATGGCAATGCATGTCAATATCTCCTACTGTGGTTATTGCTTTGTTTAATATTCCTTGCACTTCTTTTTCATATTTGTGCCATATATGTTTTTTATTAAGTAGTTTATCATGTTTTTATCAAGTTGTTGATCATGTAATAGTTCCTAGCTATTATAGTATTTCTTGTAGATTGTGCCTTCATTATAGATAGAACAAGAGTTAGGGTCCTATGAAGACAAATGGGTAAAAGAGTACGTCCTAGACAAAGAAAAAAACCTGCATTCAAGCACACTGACTAGAAACAAAAGGACTGGAAAGTTAGACAAGAGCTGGGTCATGGTGTACCTTTTATGTCTTTCTTATTCCTGAGATGATTATGATAAAGAAAGAAAAAAGAAGAAAATTAAATGCAGTAACTCTCAACAAAAATGTTTTGAAAATGATGTGATGATGAAAGTCATCTTGAACTGAAAGGAAAGAAAGAAAATGTTCAATCAGAATGACTTTAATCTCATTTATGGAGCCACAGATGTTTCAGAACTTAGTATTTGCATGGGGTTAGGTTACCCTAGAAATACTGATGAGCCCTGCGATTCTGTGGAAAGAACTCTCAACTGGGAACATGAAAATTCATGCCTATTCCTGTTTTTTGTCATAAAGATAATGCTGTAGCTTTAGATAGCTCAGATAACCTTTGTGTCTCAGTTTCTTCATAAATAAGATTGATGCTTTTATAGGTTTCTTATTAAATGCATAAGGTTATGACATAATGGGTGTATAAAGGTCCCATGAAAAATAAAATTAAAATTAGCATAAATAATCAAGATACTCTTGCTTCCCATAATAAACAATTCATAGCACATGTCATCAATATTCAAAGTAATAAAAAATCTGACATTTAGTTTGGGCCTTCAATACTGATGAAATATTATATCAGATTTTTTTTATAATAAACTATCAAGACTAGAATCATTTCCTTAATAAAGAAAAATGTAATATTTTTAAGATCAAGCCTGCTAAAATTTAAACTACTATAAACTGGACCAAATTTTATATGTACATATATTTTATATAAAAGTGTCTCATCATTACTGATTGCTTAGGCTTTCATTAAAAATCTCATTAAAATAATTAGAATGATCACTTTTGATTGTGGAATATGTCATTTTGTAAACTATTATAATTTTCCATTAATTATAACTGTTGACCCCTTGACCAATCAGAACATTTTTTTCTCAGTTTAATTATTCTTCAGGAATTCCATTTACTTTGTCAATAATCAAAATAAATGCCATTAGTCATGAACTTTTACATGCCATTTAATGAAGGTTATAGTAATTTGAAAGTTAAATTCTTTCTATGTGTTCCTTTTCATTGTGACTCTGATGATGCTCAGTGGTGTGTCTAGAGCTATGAGCTTAGAAAGCAAAATACCAAGAAGTATGGGATCATATAACCTAACCCTAAGAAGGTGAAATCAGATTTGCCTGTAGAATCCAATGCACAGATATGGATTGAGATTTAACTTCCTGTTTTTAAATAACATACTTCATTCAAATGTGTGTTTATTGAATATTTACTGTATACAGAGTACTGTAATCACTCTTGGGATTTCAAAGTAAGGTAGACAATATCTCTGACCACAAAGAATGCATAGTCTTTCTTTTTAATCTAAGGCAACATTTACATACAGTGAAATAAATGCCCAGATAGTAAATGCATACAGTGAAAGCCCAGATAGACAATTGCATGAATACTGACAAATATATTCACCTATATAACCAACAAATCAATCAAGACATAAATCATTTCCATAACCTCATAAACTTTCTACATGTCTCTTTTTTAAATTTTATTTTATTGTTTTTGACAGAGACAGAAAGAGACAGAGACAGAGAAAGATAGAGAGAATGGGGAGGGTCCAGAGCAGTCTCCATAGCTGTATGTCATAGTTTTTGACATGGTTTTGTTCCACACAGGTGGGTAGGGGCTGTACAGGTGGGAACTGGGCTGGGGGGCTCCTGCATGGGAGGCATGCCCCCTCGAGCCAGGTGCCAAACTGGGAGGGTGGGGAGGGAGGCAAGAAGTGAACTGGGGGCCTCCCATATGGGAAGTACATCCCAGTTCAGCATATGGGTCCACACGGGCCAGGGCCTGAATTCAATCCCAGTCCCCAAGGCTGCAAAGCAAGTGCTTAACCCACTGAGCCATCTCAGCTTACCCTCACATGTCTCTTTTCAATCAACCTCCAATCTCTCATGGGCAACCATTGTCCTGATCTGTAGTAACATAGATTAGTTTGGTTTGCCTTAGAACTTCATAGAGATAGATTCCTATAATCTATATTCTTTTGTACCTAGCATCTTTTGCTTTTAATTAGTGTAATATTTTCAAGATGATCCATACTTTTTATGCACCAGTAGTAGTTCTTTTTTTTTTTTTTTTTTTTTTAACTACACTGTTGGTATTTCATTGTATGAGTGTGCCATCATTTGTGGTATCTGTTATTTTTGGTTTTGGCTATAATTAATAATGCTGTTATATACATTCTCTAAGAAACTTTTTGTAGATATGTTTTAATTTTTCTTGGGTAAATACCTAGGAAGGAATGGCTGGATTGTGTGGTAGGAGCATGCTTCACTTTATAAAAAATTGCTAAATAATTTTCCAAGTGGTTACAGTGGTTTACACTTAAACCAGAAATGTTTCATTGTTCTAGTCGATCTGTATCCTCAGTGACATTTGGTACTGTTAGTGAAGTGGCATCTTATTGTGTTGTGGTTTTATGCTTCACTTTTGATGGTGCTTATTAGCCATACTTATAATTGCATTTGTAGAGCTTCTGTTTAAGCTTTATTTACCACTTCTAAAATTGGGTAGTTGTGTTATTAGTTAGGTTTAGGAGTTTATAAAAATATATTCTGAATATAAGTGCTTTGTTAAATGCACATACTGCAAATATCCCTCTTACCTTGTCTTACCTTTTATATTTTTTAATACCATTTTGTCTTGTTTTATTTTGTGATGAGGAGAATTGTTTAATTTTGGCAAAGTCTAGTTTATAATCTTTATTTTTTATAGGTGGTAATTTTTGTGTCTTCTCCTAAAATTCTTTTCTTACTCTAAGATTGTGAAGATAGTCTCATATTTCCAAGAAAATTTGCAATATTAGCTTTTATATTTAGATCTATGATACACTTTGAATAAATTTTGGGTTGGATGTGAGGTTGAGATCAATGTCCACACTTTTTCATTCATTCATCTAGTCATTCCAGTACATTTGTTGAAAATAAAAACTTTCCCACATGAAACTGCTTTGAAGCCTTCCTGAAAATCAATTAATTTTATAGTTGTGAATCTATTTCTGGACTCTGTTTTCTTCTATTGATCTACTAGTTTATCCACATACAAGTGTCAACTGTCATTGTAACTTTTTGATGAATCTTGAAGTCAGGTGGTATAAGCCCTCCATTTTTTTCCCTTCTCTTTCCACATGGTTTTGACTTTTCTAGGCCCTTTTTATTTCCATATAAATTTTAGAATTAACTTGCCAATCTCAATAAAAATGCCTGCTTGGCTTGTGATTGTATTGGATCTACAGATGAGTTTGGTGAGAAATGATATCTTAACTCTAACCAATATTGAGTCTTCCAATCCATGAACACACTGATTGGACCAGACCACCATCGTCTTTTAGTCCTACATGAATTTTCATATCTCTTTTGCTCTTGGTACTGCAGCAAGAACTCTCCCTGGTCTTGTGGATTATTTCCCATGTAGGAATAGCCCAGTCCTCAGTCAAGCACTCCCTGGAAACTCCCCAGCAAACTCAGGGTCATACCTCTGCCTTAGCTCCTTCCAGTCTGACAACATGCTCCAGTATTCCCATTCCTTCAGCAACATGATACTCTAGTCCCAGCCTCCTCAGCTCAGCCAGAGCCCTCTGCTCTGCTTCGACCAACTCTGTGTGTACCAGATTGGAGTATATTCCTAGGAAGAGAGCCAGGGCAGACACACAGGAAGCTGACGTTGCGCTTTCCCTTTTCTCAAAGATTACAATCCTATGTTGCTGGTTGTCTAATGTGTGGAAACAGTGGCTGAAGATATTGTCCAGTTTTATGATTGTTAATGGTGAGAAGGCTAGTCTGGTATCAGCGACATCATCACGGAAAGTTAGAGAGCTTTTACAATATGTGGTATTAAGGAGTCAGACAGGTATTGAAAATATAATTTCTGAATTTCAAAAGGAAATTGTGTGTGTGTGTGTGCGTGTGCGTGTGCGTGTGCGTATGCGTGTGTGAGTGTGTGTGACAGAGAATGGGGGAAGGAGAGAGGCAGACAAAGAGGGACTTCATAGTTTGAGATTCAAAAAAGGTATACTGGTACAATTATTTACTGTAAGTATAGACCTAAAAGTTGTAGAGTCAGGTGATAAAGAGAATGGGAGAGAGTTAAAGTCTTGTGTTTTTAAATTATGAAGCACAAAGGCTTTGATCAAATGCCATTGCCAGAGAATCAGAGGATAAGGCTCAATCACATATGAAAACACTATTATATTCCTTGAATATTCTCTCCAGGGGCCCATCATACTGCCACTTGTTTGTGGATAAAAGGACGCGCCTCGGACTGAAATATAAATAGGATTTCTACTGATGATTACTTTCTATCTCAAACCATTTTATGCCAAATTATTTAGATAATTCAGGAATCCTTTCTATGACGCTATTTTTCCAGACAATAAAATTGAAAATGTCATTATGAACTAGGATTAACTGAGTGTCCTTTTGATGTCCAAAGGTCTTCAGAGAACTTCCTTATTTGTTTAAGAAACACAAGAATCTCATATCAATTTTTAGCTCTAATCAAAAAGAGAAAACTACAAAATATAGTCACCAATTAAAATACACTCACTACCTATTTTAAAAATGACAGTAGCTCATTATCTAAATGAGAAATAAACTGGCTTATAATCTCTTCCTTGGACTGTTTCCAAGAAGCCCACCCATGAGGAGCAGAAAAAAACCTTTTCTCATCTTGGTTTATGTTATGGGTCGTTGTATATCCCAGGTAATATAAAAGACTTGTGCACAACATTTCTGGGGTTTACTGTTTTCTTAGGTTTAGCAACATAAAAGATTCACACAACTTTCCCAATATATCAGTCATCTATTGAGAATTTCAGTCACATTAAGAATTCCCATTTTCAATGAAATTTTATTCCCTATGTCCTTCAAAGACCAGGAGGGAAGGTATCCGGCAAAAGGAAAAGTTATTAGGCTAGAATGTAATCTCAATGTGTCTCATTATTCCATAGTTTTTACTGTCCTTTCCCATCTTCTATGCCTTAGAGACTGCAGTCAGGCTACATTTCTACTTGCAATCTATGGTCTATTTGAGATTTGTAGTTCGACTAGCTTTTTAAAAAGTTCTGTTCACTCTACAGTCATATATATTTATAGTGCTCTGGAGAGTAGCTCCTACTTAAGGTATTAAACATATAGAGTCGGATTATACTTCAGCCAGGTTGTCTGAGATTCAGAATGTACAAAAATATTGGTTCATTTTGGTTTGTTTTTGAACATCTACTTATTTGGTTAAAATGTCAGCAAATCTGCTCTGAAGTCCAAAGTCAAAAAATAGGTTTGATCCTCTCCCTATGTGAGGCCATGTACACACTCACGAGAAATTTCTTTAAAATAAGTTTTTTAAGGTTTATTTCATTGTTTTTGACAGAGACAGAGAGAGTTGTACGTCATCAGTTTTCAACATGGTTTCATTCCACACAGGTGGGCAGGGGCCGTGCAGGGCAGGGACTGGGTTGGGGGCCTCTTGCATGGGAGTCATGCTCCCTTGTGCCAGGGCCCCAACCTGGGGGTGAAAACCGAACTGGGGGCCTCCTGCATGGGAAGCACACCCCAGTTCAGCATATGGGTCTGCATGGGCCAGGGTGGCGATGTGATCCTCAGTCCCAGGGCTGCAAAGCCAGTGCTTAACCTGCTGAGCCATTGCAGCTTCCCCTCATTAGAAATTTTAATGAAACTCCTGCGGTAGAAATTTGATAAGAAGCAAGTTGAGTTATTTAGATGACTTTCATGTAATTTTCAACACTAAGTAAAGACCTTTTTAATATTTAATTCAACCTTTCATTTTATAATAGATGTAGATTTACAGAAAAGTTGCAGAAGTAGAATTCTCATATACCCCATAGCAGTTTCTCCTATTAACAAATTGTACTAGTGTGGTACATTGGTCACAATTACAGAACCAATGTTTTTGTATTATGATTAAGTAGGGTTCGTACTTTCTTTGACCTTTCTTAGGTTTAGTTCATGCCCTTTTGTTACAGGATCCCACAGAGGACACCGTATTAGCTTTAGCCATCACGTCTCCTTAGTCTCTAACCTTGGCAGTTGGAGGGAGTCCTTGTCAGACATTTTGTAGACTGTCCCTCAGTCATATTTGTCTGATGCTTTTTTTTCTTAAGGTGAGGCTGTTCTAAAGAGTTTTGGGGGAAGACCACAGAGCTGAAGTGCCATAGTTACCACATCAGACGGAGAGTATTTAGCACGAATGTTAGTTATCACTGCTAATACTGACCTTGCTCACCTGGTGAAGGTAGTGTTTGTTGGGTTTCTCCACTTAGAAGTTTCTTTCCTCTTCTCTTTTCACACTGTCCTCTTTGTAGGGACATCACTAATTCATAGTACATTTTCAGATGAAGGAATTCAAGCCTTGGAGGAAGAGTGCCTTATACAATGTCTAATTGCTGTTGAGAAATTGTTGTCTGAAGATGACCAAATAGCAGAGACTTTCCTGGAGGGGAAAAGAAGGTGACCAGGGAGGAAAAGGTGGTGGTTGGGAGGAAAAAAGAAAGCAAAAGCAGAACTATGAAAGCATTCACAGAGAGTCAACCAGGAAATGAAATAAAAGCAACTGAAAATTCTGAGACTGGTATTCATGGTCTCATTAATGGGCGTCATTCTCCACTGTCTGGAGGGCAGAATCTACATAAATATTTTGGAATTTTGCTGCATGGGAGATTTATTTATTCTGCCCTATTTGTTTATTCAATAATTTATATTAGTATGAACTCATGGATATTTATTTATACTTGGATTACAATCAAATACTATTTTATTTATCGTATACTCACACAAAGTTGTTGTAACTCCTTCAGTTGGCTTCTGTATACCCTTGACGTAGCCTCATCATTGCAGTGTGGTTGTTATTTTCAACTTTTTGTTGAAATGCAATAAAGAAAAGAAATGTTATGAAAAACTTTCACATGCATAAATACATTGGAAAATATATGTATGGGTGAAATGAGTTTTGTGTTTTTGTTGATCTGGGAGTTTCATTATAAAACCAACACTAGATTGCCCCTGAAATGGTTCCAAAAGTACAAAAAAATGTTGAAAAAATTTCTAGAAAACATAAGCTTCTAAAAAGCTTGACTATGATTATAATTTCTATGTGAAATGTTAAAATCAGTGAGAATTTATCATGGGCACAATTTAATGCCTAATTAAGAGAAGTAAACCTCTAATATAGATAGATAGATAGATAGATAGATAGATAGATAGATAGATAGATAGATAGATAGATATAGATAGATATAGATATATACACACACATTTTAAATATATATATATTTTTCTTTCTTTTGGGAGGGGAGGTAATACATTAATATTAGTCTCAGAATTTTGAATTGCTCTTGTTTTACTTCCTGGTTGATTCTCTCCTTATGATTTCTTAGTTTTTTTTTTTCCCTCCAACCATCACCTCTTCCTCCCTGGTCACTTTCCTCTGCTCCTTCAGGAAAGCCTCTGCTATTTGATCACCTTCAGACAACAATTGCTCAATAGCAACTAGACACCCTTCTTCCTGGGCTTGAATTCTTTCATCTGAAAAAACAGAACATTTGGATTTGATGATGTCTCAAACTCCATGTAAGTCTAAAATTTCATGATTTTGGTAACCTATCGTGGTGTCAGCTATGAAGAGATCATGCCATGGAAGCCCTTGCTTAGCCACCAATGGAGAAAACAGATTGCACACAGTAGTGATGGACTCAGGAATGACTCCAGGCTACTGAGCCCCGAGTCCACCCCTCCACCCCTTCCCTCTACTTCCTTCCCTCTACTGCATGGTGGGTATTGATAAGCTATTCATCAAGCTCATCTCTATGGAATTCAGTGTAATGAAGGCCTTCATGTGGAAAGTGCTATGGGAACTCTTAAAGGAAGTGAATTTGAGCTACATCTTAAAAGTAGAGTGGAACTTTATTCAACAAGGGGATAATTTAAAGGTACATCTTTGCGGCAGTTAGAACTTCAGGTGTAGGTAAATAGCACATACTTATGAACAGAAGAAGCATGAGAGCACCTCAGATGTTCAAGCAACAGCAAGTATTTGTAGAATGGGAAGCTGCTTCTCTCTCTCTCTCTCTCTCTCTCTCTCCCTCTCTCTCTCTCTCCCTTTTTTAACCTACAGGCTCTGGGATTAATTACCCTCCTAATTCCTGGGGCCTTCAATCCATTCTATTAGATTAGCACCAACAGTTTAAGAAGGGAAAGTCAGCTTCATAATCCTTAATATCTTACACTGTGAAAAGTGCCTCTCCTCTTCTCCAAGCAGATTGAAATGTGTAATTTTTCACCCAAATAGAGAAGAGGAGCAAGGATTTTTTAAAACAGTGATGAATTCCATTTCCCTCTCTAATTAGTCTGGGTTTAAGGAAGTAGAGAGAGGGAGATACAATGATTTTCAAAGAATTGGCACTGTCTCAGTGCTTTGAGAAATAGGAAAGGAATATGAAATACATTAAGTTTGCCCATTGGAAGAGCAAGAATAATACACTTGAACTGATCAGTTTACAATGCAATGTTATGTAATAACAGCTAAATTGTGTGGTACTACCTCCTTGTCCACCATCAATACCTAATTAATCCTGATCTTTTAAAATATGCTTTTGACTCAGAATAAAAAACTCACAAGTTAAAAATAACAACCTACTTTATTTGCTTGAGAATTAGTGTCTGGTTTCCGAAGTCACTGTTCAGATTTTCCCTTTAGCCTGGTCATGGCATTTAAGAGCGAAACACGGTATGAGATGCTTGTAGCAGTGTCTTCTAAATAGAGGCTTCAAACCAGTTGATGTTCTTGAATATTTGTGATAAAAATGAAAACTGTTGGGATGATATGGCACCTGATACAATGTGGTCATCTAGTAGCAGTTCAATAAATGTATGTATGATTTCATGCCTTCCTGGTGTAATAAAAGATGAGGTGGTTCCCCAGAAATCACAGAAGTACACACTGGTGAGTCAGAAGAGGTTGCTGCACCAACTGCTAAGACAGTGCCTCCTTGAACACCTAGTATCCAGGGCTGCTCTGTACCCCATTCACTCATGTCTGCTAAGGCTGCTTTCCCCATTTCTCAGTGTGAGCATGCCAAATTTCCCACCATTTTATTTTTCAAGTCTCTGTAGTTCCCTTTGTGTCATCCTCATTTTTCCATCGCTGTTTGTAGTGTTCTTATACTCTTGGGATGGGTATTCCCCCCCCTTAGAATTCCCTTTCCTCATGGTCCATGTAGTAAACTCAGGTCAAGTGTTGTTTCTTCTATGCAACTTGCCTCCTCAGACCCCTCACAGGAGGGTAGACCCATGGCTCTGCCTTTCCAATCCCTGTCATGGGAAGTTGGTTTCCTCACTGGACTGTAAGCTCTTCCAATGAACAAGTGGATCTTGTTTGCTGGATAAATATTTCTCTGACAATGTTCATATTTATTTTATTTTTTTAAAGATTTATTTTATTGTTTTTGAGAGAAGGAGAGAGAGAGAGAGAGAGAGAGAGAAAGAGAGAGAGAGAGAGAGAGAACAGGGGAGGGCCCAGAGCAGTCTCCATAGTTGTCCATCATTAGTTGTGACACAGTTCCATTCCACACAGGTGGGTGTGGGGCTGCATGGGGCTGGAACTGAACTGGGGACCTCCCTCATGGGAGGTGAGAACCTTTGTTGCTGAGCCATCCCAGCGGATACCAATTTACTGCAGTTCAGGGTATGGGGTTTGCATAGGTCAGGGCCAGGAATTGAATCCCGGATCTTGCAATTGGGAGGCAAAAGTACAACCACTGAGCTATCCCCGCATCCCTCATATTTATCTTAATACTTTTTATTAAAAGTTTGATCAGTCTTTACTGTGGAATGTTTAAAAAACAGAAATACATACAAAGAACACACAGCTATCTATACCCCACTTCAAAGATGTGGTGACTCTTCAGCTTTATAAATTTTCTTCTTGTCGTTTTCTTTCATCAAATGTATAGAAATAACACTCCATTTTTGCATTAGTAAAATACATATAATTATATTGTCTTATCTTGGTTGAGTAGTATATCGTAAGCAGTTCTCCATGGCATGAAAAGGCCTTCAAATATATATTTATTTCTATATCTTATTTAACTCTTCCAGAAATTACACACACACACACACACACACACACACACACACACACACACACACATAAATATAAATATAGGACAACTGTCTGGAAAGTACCCAGCATGGAACCATTCTCATTATATTGACAATGGCTGGATTTTTTTCAGGACAGCCCTCTTATCTACATAAACATTCTACATCTCTTAGGATATATTCTTTAAAGTAACACTACTGGCTTAAAGGTACATAACTCAGAATATATTAAAAAATATTTAAGATTCTTACTATACCTTGCCAAATTTATTTCTAGAAGTTAGCACCAATTCATACTTTGATCTCTATTCATATGAAAAGATCAGTGGCATTGGTATTAATGACTATTTTTGAAATCTTTGCTAATATAATTTGAAAAAATGTCATACCAAACTTTAAAAATGTGATTTCCGGGGAAGCCGGGATGGCTCAGTGGGTTAAGTGCTCACTTTGCAGTGCCCGGGACCGAGGATCGAATCCCGGCCCCGGCCTGTGCGGAACCATGTGCTGAACTGGGAGCTTCCCCAGTTCAGTTCTCTCTCTGTCTCTGTATCTCTCTCTCTCTCTCTCTCTCTGTAAAAAAAAAAACAATTAAAAAAAATGTGATTTCCTTGATAATAAGCTAAAGGTTTCTTATATACTTTTTAGTTATTTATCTATCTGCCTCTGTAAATTATCTATGTTAGGTTTTAAGGGGAATCATTTGTCTATTGGGGTCTTGGTAATGAACTCTTTCTAAATATAAAAATATAAGCATTTATTGTTTGCATTTTTAAAAGTTTATGACTTTTTATGTAATTTTGAAAATCAAATTTATCCTTTTGGTTTATAGTTATTCATTTCACTTCTTTCATATTTATTAAATACTTCATTATCTAGATGAAATAAATATATAATTACATGTGAGATTTTTATGGTTTAATTATTTGCATTTAATAAGAATTGTCTTATAAAGAATGACTTTAGAGTTATAAACAGACTTTCTATTTATTTAAAATCTAATTTTCAATAGCATCAATGAAGTAGCCTATTTTTTATTAATGTTTCCTATTTTGCTATTATATATAGATACCAGATTTAAATATCTATTTATTTAAACTCCTCACATGCTTATTATTTTACCTAGTATAAATACTTATATAAACACATATAAAAACAGATTCATACCTGTTTTTATGCATGCCTATATAAAATATAACTATAAATATTGTTATACATCCAAAATCTACATAATATATAGCTATTATATACTAATATGTGTTTGCTGTACATTTATATATTCATAATTGTGTGTGAATGTGTGTGTGTGTGTGTGTGAATGTGCATGTGTACATTTTCTGGACTATCCATTCAATTTAATTGATCTGTTGATCTAGTTTGCCATAGTAACAGATTTTTTTAATGATTGCAGTTTTAAAATATCTGGTAAGAAGAGTCCCCTACTTTAGTCTCATTTCCTAATTTTATAACAATGATTTATCTCTTTATATATAAATGAACTTTGAGGATAGTTTTATGTCATCCCTGCTACTTATTTGCTATTTACCACCAATCTTTTTTTCAACTCATTTGAAATTCCATTTATTCTATATATTATTTTGATAAAAATTGGAATGTTCATAAAATCCATTTTTGTCTCTGGGAATAGGACACTTGTATCCAATTCTTCTACCTTTTAAAATACCTTTCTTAAAGCTTTATAGTTCACATAGATAATAGTCTGATTTGAGGCTGTCAATGGATTTTTCTTATTTTCTTATTTATTGGTTATTTCTTTTCTAATTGGTTATTAAAAATTATTTGTATATTTCTTATAAGCAAGCTCATTTCTGGATTTTTAAAATTAACTCAAATGCAGTTGAGTTTTGTTTATTATGAAAAATTACAAACCAATATAATTTTTACTAACTAATGTCACTCCAATAAATGTAACAATAAAAAATAACCTAAATTTTACATAATTTATATAATAATAAATATCCTCAGTAAGGAACAAAGATGTATATATTGATTTTTTATCTCTACTATCTCTAATATCTAATATCTACTATCTCCAAAATATATATGTCATATATATTTTTTTATGCCATATGTTGTTTCAATACGTGTGTGTGTATAATTTTTTAAATGTTAAAACATAACTTAAAATTGTTAAGTTTCGGTTTTTCTTAACAGCAGCCATATTTCCTGTCAGCCTGGATAACATTTTAGTCCTTATGTGACTGCAGTTTCTTTTATTTATTTTTTTAACTTGGCTCAAGTGCACCTGCTTTATTGGCCTTTGTAACTATAAAAGAAAATAACTTTCATAAACACATTTCATTGCCAGTACTGTAGGAAATGCAAGTGTACCATATGGCATCTGTTGGGCAATTAATTGGTGATAAAAAGAAGCAATGACTTTATTATTATTCCTCCACTAGCTATTTCCTATGAGAAGAAGACGTGCTTCTTTTCTTACCATTGTAAGAATAATTCTCTATTGAGCATCCTGCCACTACAAGTACTAAAAAGTCAACATTCAAATTTTCTTTCTCCCACTACTGAAGGAGAATTGAAACCATTACATCATGTATATTCCATCACTTCTACAGGCTATGAATCAGGCCTGATAGTTAAATATAGAATGACATGTGAAATTATTGTGACATAACTTGAATCTTTATAAAGATATATTTAAATCTGTAAACATTACTGTTATAACAAGGATTAAGCACTAACTAATTATTAAGCCAACTTCCTTCTTGGGTTGACTTGTGTTAATAAACACTAAGAATGATTTAGGTTTAACTTGGAGATCACTTGAGTTATTTTCAAATGGTGAAAATTGAGAAGTGTCAAATCAAAAGATTCACTTTATGAATCAGCTCACCAAAACAGTCTTATATCACATAATTCTCTTATATGCCCCCTCCCCAAATCACCAACTGAAGTAAAAATATATAATGTGGGATTAATAAAAATTAATTATCTGACCCCTTAGCATTTTGTGAACACAGTGTTTGTGTTCACAAAAAATAGTATTTGCTTTTTACTGAACAAAGGCTGTCTTTTTGGCAATAAATTAAGTATCATAATTTTATTTTCCTTGTGTAAAAGCAGCGAAGTGCTTATGTCAATGCATGCTTTTGATAAATATTATGTTTAATATTACAATGAAGATGATTAAAATTACAAACACGAAGCCTACTACTTCATTGTTTCTCATATTTTCTTTTATGTTATTTGGTGAATAATCCAGTCTTGTTTCTTAATATGGTGCTTTTTGTCATTTCATCATATTTATTAACTTTACATGGACTTAACAAGAGAACTTTAAAGAGCTTTCTACATGTTATTAATGTGAACAGAATGTCAAAACCACTAACAGAAGAACATGTTTTAAATGTACTATTCCATTCTGTCACACCTTTGTTTTATCACAGGTTTCTATTTTTGTGTCAAAAAAGAAAAAAAAATTACACTCTGGTCTGAAACTTGACATTCAGGTTACCAAGCTATGAAAATTTTTGAGACAATAGTTTAAATAGTCTGTTAGGTAATATGAGTTTTATTCTTTAGTCAAATGCCATTGGTATATTTAGAATGATTTATTTCCCTTCAGCACTGTAGAAGTTGAATATTATATGCTCTGGCAGCCACCTTCTGTGATAAATCTGAGTAAATTTACATAACATTTCATAACTTCCTAATGGTGGAAGAGAGTTTACCAAGGACTTAAATGTCCTTAGAAAGAAGTTTCCAGCACAGTGCAAATGATCACGTAAATTAGGTTTTTGTAATAATCACATTTGGGGAAGATTTCATTGAACTTTGGGGGAGGGAGTCGGTTCAGAGGAGTGGAGAGACTGTGAAATTCAGTACTTCATTTGTCCTCAGCTCAGAAGCAAAAGTTAAAATGCCAAAGAAAACTAAGACAGGGTGGTTTCTTTGTTTTTTTAAGTATTCCATTCTTTATGGCATTTAGAAGGTATGCAGATATCTTTCTAGAAAAGATTGAAAGGACCTGTTACATGTCTACACGACTAAAATCTGAATTAGTGATGTCAGCACCTATGAATATATCAAAAATTCAGCCATGAAGGTCATGGTGACTTGTGACAGAGTATAACATTTAGACATGGTTCATCTGGAGCTGTAGGTATTCTGGGATCCCTCCTTCCAGATCTACACTTGACTCTTGACCTCAGCCACATCCATACACTTGACCTCAACCCTAATTCTCACCCCTCACACTCCTAACTCCTACCTTTTATTTACTCTCCTTTGTCATTACCTTCTCCTTTCTTCTCACCATGAAATGTATTCCTTTCTTGAGGTTCATGCTCGAGTTGAGAGAAGTAGCTATCAAAGATAGAAGTCAGGCTCAGTGACAGGGGGAATAGTGTATTTTACTTGATTTAAAAAATAATAACACTGAAAGGACAGTGGTTCTTTTTTTAGGTCTTGTATAGACCACGTGTGAGAACCAAAATACTCCTCCTAGTGAAAGATCTGGTGTCAAAGTGCCATATATCCTCTTTAGACATATTTCTTGGGCTTGGGAGCGCAGTAATAAATTTACAATGGATTCTGATTGGTTGCTGCCAACTGGATCTTTAGCCAACATCCAGGGAGTCAATGGGGGCCTTACCCAATTGCCATCACTGGTTTTATTCCAAAGCGATACAGCTCTAAATCCATCAGGCATCCATCAGGCATCCATCTGCCCAAATGCAGTGTATTTCGAATTTGTCCACTTGACTTCTTCAAAGCCAGCATTATTGTAAGACAAAAAAGACAATCTTTTCATAAATAGACTTTATCATTTCCTTAGTATTTTAATGTTAATACTGTAGGATCATAAATTGCATACGCTGAAGAAACTCCACGTGATCATTTGGCTTAATATTTTTCATTTGTTCAGTAAGTGTGCCTGAGATTGACTAGCATACATAAGGCACACACAAAGGACTTCCGACATCACTTAGTGTTTTTAGTGTTTCTTGTCCCCATTTCCCCTCATCATGTATTAGACACATGCCCAAAGGCAGGTGGCTTGCTCAAAATCAGCACTGTTGTGAAGTTGTAGCTGGCAAACAGAATTAGAGAAATGTGACAAACCAAGACCTGGTTTTTATGGGCTTATAATCTCCCCGTTCTCACCTATGAAAATTGATCATTTTATTCATGTCTTAGTGCACCCACTTTATGCTGAAGGAGCAGATTTTGAAATGTTTCACATGGCATTACGAGTTGGAAAACAAAAACAAACAAACAAACAAACAAAAAAACTCACCTGCTAAAGCTCTGAAGTCTGTCCAAATTAGATGTTAAAGTTGAGAGTGGAGCATAGAGGAGTGAAAAAGAGAGGCAGGTGGGGACAGTATCTGTGAGCAAGATAGAGAAACGCGTCTGTTCCTGCGGTGGCCCCTTTCTTAAGCATGGCTGAGTTCCCCAGTGTTTTCCTTTCCCCTCTCTCTGGCCTGAAGATTTTTAGCGTTAGCTCCTTGCTGAAGACCCTGGGTCCTTCATCTCGTTGTGTCATTCTCCAGGTCTGCCATGGAGTAGCAGAACTGCCCTTCAAATGTGCCCGGTCACCACAGACATCTCCTCAAAGGTAAAAAGGGGTCCGGGCAGCTCTGAGAGACAGTGTTTGGTCTGCAGGGCAGCCACCCAGCAAGGCCTCTCAGACTGTCCCCCTCGTAGGAACCTGGTTTCTTAAAACACACACCTCCTTAAAAGGTTCCGCTGAAGTGTCACACATTTCATAGTCACAAGTCTATGTTCATATGTAAGTAAGTGAGGGAAGACATTTCTGCCTGAATCAGAATGTTGCCTTTTGGTAGGCAGAGATCGGTTTTCTTTTTGTTTGTTTGTTTTGCACTGCATGACACAGATATTGTTACTAGTGAACTAAAATAAGCAAGAAAGATAGAATATGCTCTTTCTTAAGAAATAATGTGGTGATCTGTTGGCAATACTTTATCCCTTTTCAAAATTTATAACTCTTTAAAATATGATAAAAATTAGGTTTTAAATAATCTATCCAGAAAGACTTTTAAAACATTAAAGATGAAAGGCTTAAAAGAAAGCAATGATACACTTAATAATAAAAACATAAGCATTTTGGAGAGCTGTATACCATGAATAGAATTGTAAAGTCAATAGACAAACTAAAAAATATTTGCAACATATGTGATCAGAGAGTGTTAATGACCTTACTATAGAAAAGATTCTTATATATCATAAGAAATGTTGATATAGGTAATTAAAAGTAAATACAAATGGTAAAAAATGTGAATGCTTAATTTCACTAGAAATCACATGACTGCAAAGAGAAAAATATAGAGACTTCTTCAAGTTCCAACTGTGACTAGATGGCATTTTTAAGTTATTGTTAAAGGTGAAGAGCAAGAGAAACTATAAAATGTCTGTGAGAAGCAAATTATTTTACAAACTTTTGCAAAATTATTTGGTAATTTAAAAACTCACATCAGCTAGTATTTATGCTTCTAAAAATTTGTCCCATGGAAATCAAGGTATAGTTCGCACCCATTTTATAAAACATTGTTCATGGCAGATTTGTGAAATATTGAAAATAATAGAAACTGGGGAAGCCGGGATGGCTCAGCAGGTTAAGCGCTCACTTAGCAGTCCTGGGGACCTAGGATCAAGTCCCGGCCTCGGCCCATGTGGACCCATGTGCTGAACTGGGGTGTGCCTCCCACGCAGGAGGGCCCCAGCCAGGTTCCTGCCCTGCACAGCCTCTGCCCACCTGTGTGGAATAAAACCATGTCAAAAACCAATGATGTACAACAATAGAGACTACTCTGTGCCCTCCCCTCTTCACTTGGTCTCTCTCTGTCTCCGTCAAAACAATAAAAAAGAGTCTTTAAAAAAATAGAAACTATGTCTATGAGTTTTTGTTTCTTTGTTTCTTTCAGTTTTATATTCCACCTATAAGTGAGGTCATGTGTTTCTTGATTCTTTCAGTCTGACTTATTTCACTTAATAAGATGTTTTTAAGTTCCATCCATGTTGTCACAGATTGCTGTATTTCATCTTTCTTATCGCTGAGTAGTATTCCATTGTATAAATGTACCACATCTTCTTTATCCAGTCATCTATCAGAGGACACTTTGGTTGATTTCACAACTTGGCCACCATGAACAGTGCTACAATGAACATTGGGGTACATGTATCTTTGCAGATTAAGGTTTTTAGGTTTATGGGTGGAGGGGGAGTAGGGAGGGGGAATCAAATGCATGGTGATGGAAAGTGAGCTGATTCTAGGCGGTGAGCACATAATGTGATGTAGAGACAGTGTCATGTAGAATTGTACACCTGGAAACAGTGTAATTGATATCAATCAATGTTACCCCAATAAATGCAACAACAACAAAAATAATAATAATAAACAATAGAAACATGCTAAATAGCCAGCAAGAGAGAATTAGAGACATTATAAAGTAATGATGGAATATATTAAAAATTATGTCTGATAAATAATATATTATTAAATATAAGTTAAAAAGTAGTTTTTATATACAACTTATTCAAACAATTTTGTTTGTTAAGAAGCTGAAATATACATTACTTTTTAAAAAAGATTAATTTTATTGTGGTTTTTTTTTATAGAGCCAGAGAGACAGAGAGGAGGGGGAGGACCCAGAGCAGTCTCCACAGCTGTATGTCATCAGTTTTCGACATGGTTTTGTTTCACACAGGTGGGCTGGGAGCCTCCAGCATAGGAGTCATGCCCCCTCAAGCCAGGGGCAGAACCAAGGGGTGAGGACTGAACTGGGGGCCTCCCGCATGGGAAGCACACTCCAGTTCAGCATGTGGGTCCACACGGGCCGGGGCTGGGACTCGATCCTCAGTCCCCAGGGCTGCAAAGTGAGCACTTAACCTGCTGAACCATCCCGGCTTCCCCTACGTTACTTAATACAATTACTTTCAGACTGTGTAAAATATTATATATATGTATATAAATGCATATACATTATGAATATGAGGCCTCCTGGGAAAAAAATCCAGCTATAAATGCCTCTATTTTTCATATTACCTGGCTGGGTGCTTTGTGGACAGCACTTATATATGTCACACATTCTCACACTCATAAGTACAGACAGTGCCAACCTAGATGGTACCACTGGTGATTTTTTAACTTTCCAATGGTGTGATGAGAGTGCTACACATTTATAGAAACCATCCTTCAAAGTTTGAATTTTGATCTTTCCCCAGGCCAGCAACTCACATGACGCTGAGTGGCGTGAAGCTGGTCGTGGCCTCTGCCAGGCTCCATTCAGCAATGTGATCACAAGGATGAACAGTTGACACTGTACCATGTACTCTGTTACCAGTGATTTTCAGATACTGTTTTGTGTTTTGCATCCCATCATGTCTACACAATGGCAATCTGTGTCTTCCACTTCTCGTGAGAAGAAAAAAAGGAAGGCAGTGATTCTTGGGGTGAAATTCAAGATAAGTGCCCAACTGTAGGCTGAGTGTTCGGAGCATGTTTAAGGATGAAACTCAAGATCTAACCACCTGAGGGTCAGTGTTCCGAGCACATTTAAGGGAGGCTAAGCTAAGCTATTCAGTAGGTCAGGTGTATTAAATGCATTTTTAACTTATAATATTTTCCACTTATGATGCATTTATCAGGACATAACCACTAAGTCGAGGAATATACTAAATATATACAGGGTTCAGCAGAAGTAACCCACTCCCGGAGTGTTACCAGCTCATAAAAGAAGAGGCGTTACTTCTGCCGGACCTTGTATATATTTCTCACTGTTAATTCTGGATGCAGTAATGCAAAAAAATACTGTTTGCTTTCACAGTTAAACAAAAATGTTAAATAAATAAACCTTTTCACTCACTTTCTCCTATTACTCTCACTCACTTATATTGAATATCTGACCCTCCTTAGAGCCCCGGCTACCAATAGGAGGTTCTGGTGCTACTGGGACAAAAGAATAGAACAAAGCTAATATTTAGCTGAGCTTGGTTTGGGAGACAGACTGCTACTTCCTTTGGCATCTGAGAAATCGGGAGCTTCCACCCTCTTCTGGGGCCTTCACTGCTCTTGCTGGTACCTTCTCGGCTTTGACACCACCACAAATGCTCTGGAGAGCTATGTCCAAAAACACCCCCAAACCCCAACCCCAAATCAGCACCATCACAATGCTCAATTTTCATCTAAAATAAACGCAGCCTTTTTAGCTATCTACAATATCATTCTTACAACATGGCTTCTTATAAGTATTTAAAACAACTTTGGTTCATCCTGCAAGACAGGGTGCTTCATGGTTGGTGTTTGCTCCCTGAAAATAAACACTACTCCATGGGAAGGAGGAGAGAGGAGAAGAGGGAGGGGAGCAATAGGAAGAGAGATGCAGTTACCTGTCAGTGTACATAAACGTGGCTTCAGGAGTTCAAAAATACTGCTGTGGTAGCAGGAAACTCATTTACCCTATATCATTAAAAAACTTAAAGGGGAAAAGACAAAACAAAACAAAACAAACAAACAAAAAACTTAAGGGGAAGATGGGATGACTTCGTGGGTTAAGTGCTCGCTTTGTAGCCCCAGGACCGAGGATCGAATCCTGCCCTGGCTCATGAGGACCCATATGTTGAACTGGGGTGTGCTTCCCACGTGGGAGGCCCCCAGTTCGGATCTCACCCCCTACCCCCACATTTTGGTCCCTGGTTCAGGGGCATGCCTCCCATGCAGGAGGCCCCTGGCCTGGTTCCTGCCCTGCATGGCCCCCCGCCCACCTGTGTGGAACAAAACCGTGTTGAAAACTGATGATGTACAACTATGGAGATGGCTCTGGCCCTCCCCCTTCTCTCTGTCTCTCTTGTCTCTGTTACTGTCAAAAACAATAAAATAAATCTTAAAAAAAATACTATTTTAAAATTTTAAGTAAGATTTTCAGACTGGATCCATTAGATAAATGACTCCACCGAATGTCAGGCAGTGAAACTCTGTTAGACACTGTCATAGAGCATGCCTCCCCAGAAAAATGAGAAAGAAAGAACAAAATCCTCAGAGTTATTTGTGTAAAAGCCCGGGAGACGTCCTCGTGATCCAGCGAGAGCAGTGAACCTGTTGGTATCAGGGGAGAGGAAGACTCCGGAGAGGCCGCACGCTGCACGAGACAATGCGGCCTGATTGCTGAACGTGTCTGAAAGTCGAAGCCGGAACAACGGTGCTAGTGTTAAAAAATCATCACCACAACCGAACGTGTTTCTACCTTGCCTCAGTTTTCAGGGTGTTCTATTTCTTCTTTTCTCGTTTGAGCAAGACAAAAGCAGACCTCTGTCTTATAACGAGAAGCAATGGAGAACTCAATGCCTTCTCCATCTAACTACTTCAATCTACCCATTGCGGCATGTATGAGAAAGAGCTGGGAAATATGTATTATTAAGAAGTATGTTTTTAAAAATAGAATAATCATAGAAGTAAAAATACATTTTAGCCTGAAAGCTATAGGTGGTGCATAAGGTGAACTTTAACAGTTGGGTAAGACAGTATAAAATTATGGCGAGAGCATTCGTTTTAGTTTACATTCACACTTCCAGAAGAAAAATAATCTTAAAATAGTCCCAAACATTTTGGAGTACTTCTGAATTAGGATTCTTTGAAGCAAGAAGATAAATTGATTCCCGGACGATTCCATAAAGGCACCCCAAACGTTATAAAGCTGCTGAGTGCATACAACTGTTGAATGTTTAGTCTATGAGCTCAACACATTTTCTAGGCCCAGGATGATGGAAATTTTATTGCAAATGGGAAAGATGTTTTAAATTAGAGTCAGGCTGTCATTTTGATATACTTGCGAGGCTTAATGTCTCTAATCTTTGAAAAATCCTTAAAATGCAAATGTCAAACACACCTAATAGGTTCTGAAGTTTTAGCTCATTGTGAAGGATTTACAAGAGTAAATGTTTCTTACCTAGTGTCCTGCATGAACCATATTAGTCAGTTGTATATAAGCATATACTGCAATATGTTAAACTCCTTAGTATAGTATATTTTTATTGAACAACTTGAAAATTTCAGAAGCAAAACATGTTATCTTGTATAGCAATTCATTGATGTAAATTTTCAGGCATTGTCTTTTTTTTAGTGTCAAGAATTTGCTTTTGGATGAAAGAAAGAGAACAGTACAATATACTATTAATAGTTACTATGAATCAGTGCTTCAAATAGTTTAGTAAAAATGTTCATTTGGAGTCCCATTTTATCATGATGGTGATGCAGTTCTATTATAATCTGTATCCAGAAATCTAAAATGAACTTGGCACTCTGCTATGTCAAATCTTGGTCCATGTGTCAGTTCCAAAGGAGCTGTTCCTGTTTAATTGCTTTCTGTGACCACATGTGTGTTCTCGCTTATTTACCAGTCTCCTCTCTCCACCTCTCTGATTTTTTTATCCATCTTCCATTTATTCTTTTAATCTTCTTGGGGCTCAGTGCCCTCTTTCCTACACAGAAAGCAGAGCAGCTTGTGTACTTCCCATAATGCTTTACAAAATTTTATTTCTTGATGATTGTATGGTAGCCCATGGAGCCGCTCTCTTGGCATGAGATGCTAAAGAAAAAGAAAGGTGAGAAGGCGTCACTGGAAAAAAAACAGTGAACATGCATGGGTCCCAGAGACTTATGTATCACTGATCATCAGCTGTGTTGTACAAAACTGGGGAGATGTCCACTTTTTTTTCCATGTGAGCTCTATCCTTTGGTGGCGTAGTAGAAGAACAAGGACTCAGAGCCATACAAACTGGACTGTGATTCAAATCTTCGCTTTGCCTCACTCAGTGGTATTGGGTGAGTTGCTTGAATCCTCTATGCTACAGTTTCCTTAACTATAAAATGTGGATAAAAGTTCCTGACTTACAAAGTTATGTTAAATACAGAACCATATAAAAAGTTTTAATTGCATGTTTCTTAGTTAGAATTTAATAAATGATAGCAATTACCATTGTTATTAAACTATTTAGTGGTTCAGAAAACAGTCCAGCTACCTGTTTGCACACATACCACTTGCCTATGTAACCTTGAGGCCAAGAATAGCCTCAGTTACCTTTCAACAATGATCCAATTTTACTGGCTCAAGCCCAAAACATGAGAATACATCTCTTCAATAGTCTGGTCTCAATAATTCAATGCTACTTCTTCCTGTGCAAAAATGCTGGCCACCCTGCCTCAAAATCTGCTTTGCAGAAACAAGAAGCCCAACAACCACAATCCAAAGAAAGCGCATGGCACTGAACCTCCCTTAAATATATACATTTTTAAAAGTTTTATTTTTATTGTCTTTTGATAGAGAGAGACAGAGAGAAGTGGGAAGGCCTAGAGCAGTCTTCACAGCCACACGTCATCAATTTTCGACATAGTTTCATTCCACAGGTGGGCATGTGGCATGCAGAACAGGAACAGGCTGGGGGACTCCCACATGGGAGGCTCGCCCTGGTGAGAACTGAACTGGGGGGCACACCCCAGTTCAGCATATGGGTCCGCACGGGCCAGGGCTGGGATTTGACCCTTGGACCCTGGGGCTGCAAGACGAGTACTCAACCCGCTGAGCCATCCCAGCATCCCTCTCCTTAGATATTTTTAACTTTGAATTTTTGGTTTCAAAATACTATACCTGTTCAGAGAACTCAACATACCCACTGTTTGCTGGGGCCCTATTAGCCTCACGCTTCTCGTGTATTTAGTTCTGTTACTGCCTTTAATAAGAAGCACATGCCCTCTCTAAACAAAGATTACCTCATGTTTTTTAAGGTGTTAACTCAAAATTAATTTCTAAATGGGATTTCTCCATATAACTGAAGAAAAGAAAACGCACAGAAGAAAGAAGAGGAAGTGAACATCAGACTTGAATACTTAGTGTCCATAATAAATATTTCAGAATCTGTCCTCATTTATCCATCTCTAAAACCCCTCTCCCCACATCAACCACATCACCATGTTATACGAGTATGGGCTGTGACCCAACTGTGAGCATTCTTCAATGAACTTACAGTGTGTAGAAAGGGGATCTATGTCCTGATGGTTGCTGCTGCCTGGCAGCCTCAAATATGACCTTCTTCAAATAAATTTGTCAACTAAAACCTAATAATAAATCATATATTTGGAAACCCTTTAGATTTTGCATTCTGAATCTGCTATGCCAGAATTCCCTATACCTCTGCTGTCTCTTGAGAGAAAATGGTTCTTGGTCCTTTCCTCGTGCCTCAAATTAAATTTCTTGAGCAAGACTCTAGGTTATAAGGGGTGAGAAATGTTAGAGGATTTGTAGTGATTCTTAATTGTACCATCTTGAAAGGAACTTAAGCCTTTCATCAAAATTTGTTACATGGCCCCAGCCTAACTACAAAGAAAAAGAAACTATGGAAGAGCACATGCATATTTAGTCAGCATTAACTCTTTACCAGAGTATTTATGTATACACATCTGTGTGGGTATTTAGTTATGTATAGTTATAAAAATGCATTAAACTAATCTGAAAATTTCATAATCTATCCATAACCGATTACTGTGGGAAAATAAGTAGGATTGGGGGATTGTTGAATGAGGATTTTGAAGATTTATTTTATGTATAATCTGTACTATAATTTTTTCAAAAAACGTGTTTCATATATTATTTTTTAATTTTCACTTTTAAAGGGTAGCACTCATTTTTCCAATTTCTGATCTTCCATTTACTTACTAATGAACTGAAACCCAACGTCTGCTCCACCATTTCATAGAACAACATTCACAAATCTCATCAATGATCTACTAATTGTTCAATTCAGCAACCCCACTAGAGTTTTGATTGTACTTGACCTCCTATAGCATTTGATACTATTGACCTTATGGCTCCTCTTTGAAACTCTTGCCTTATATGACATTTCACTCTCCTGCTTTGCTTCCTACTTCTCTGATTATTTTTCTTTCTCTTTAATTTTATCCCCTTCTTTGCTAGTTTTTTAAATGAAGGCATCCACACAAACTCCCTTAAGCCATACTCTTTTTCTGAGCAATTTATCAACACTCAGAGATTGAATGTTTATACTTCTAAGTAGAAGATTCAGAAATGTGCGTTGTAGTTAAGTTCTATCAGTTATTCTGTTAAATTGTTTTCTTATATCACTCTTTCTTCAATGACCTCCTCTTTTGGATGCTGACAATACCCTTTATTGGTCTGCTTGCTTTCTTGTGATTTTCTGCATGAATTTTTAATTATATGCCAGAAGTAAAATATTGATAATATAGATGCCCTCCTCACTGCTATCACCACTGTAAGTTTCATATCTCACTTATAGCATCTCCCAGGGAATGAGTTCACATAATCTTCAGTTGAACAAGGTTGAAATGGAATTTTCCAAATTTACTAGCTATGACAATATCCCTTATTGGTCTCCTTGCTTTATGTCTCAATAGAATTTATTAGCTCCCATTGGAATCAGAATAATTTACAAACCCATTAACACTTCAGTCAAGGACTTCTACAATCAGGACCCTCTCCCTTCTTCCAGCCCGATTCCTCACCACCAACTACATGCTCTAACCGTTTTAAACACCATGTTTCTTCTTTCAAATCTTACATATTTTTAGTTATGTCTGTCCCTTTGTCTGAACACCTGATCCTCCTTTATGTATTAAAACACTTCTTTAAAGTTTATCTCAAAAGCGTCCCCCACCACTAGACATGTTTAGTGACCTCTCATTCCATAAAGAATTCACTGTCTTCTCATTTTCATTTTCATGGTTATTGACTTTTACTTCTCTGTTATCCACGTATCATGCCCCTTTGTATCCATTCACTTATTTATTCACTCAACCAATGCTCTCACTGTGGAACTACTGTGTCAGGCACTAATTTATTCAAGTGACACAAGATGAGCAACCTGTGCACAATTGTCTTTCTTACCCTGTATAAGTTCTTCTGTGTTTGTTTGCCTGTCCCTCTTCCAATGGTCCAGCTCATTCTTTGAATAGAATAGGTGGTAATCAAATGCTCATTGATCAAAGTAAACAGTATTTACAAGTTTTTCTTCAGAGTCTATCTCTAACAACAAAATGTTGAGTCAAAGATACTTTCTTCAGAAGTCTAGCTTGCCTGTTAGTAATCTAATTCTCTTTCAATGTGAAGAGTAAGAACTAGGTTTCTTCTCCTTGGGAGGTCCTAGCCCTCTCCCTTTGACTTCCATTTCTGCCACACCTATGAGAACATAGTGATTGGAAGGATGCCTACATTCAGGTGTTCCTGGAATTCTAGCTTATCAGACCTGGAATGTTCAAGGTACTTCAACAAATATTCCTCTGGATATCTGCTTATCTACCTGCTGTAGAAATACTTAAATTACATGGGACCTCCAAGAAAGATAACAGCCCCATATGCATAGTCCTAGATGAAGTTATCCCTGACTTTTGAAACCTGAATGGCTACAGTCTTGCCTTAAATTCCACTAAATCTTCTTAAGGAGAGTGAGAAAAGGAAATGAGGGAGGAGAAGGGTGTCATGTTAGGAAAGTCTGAGAGTCAGGGTATAAAGGAGGTAGGGGCCAAGTGCAGAGCTTACAGTCCTTGTTCTAACTCAGCAAAGCCCAAACAGGAAGGAGGTTGGTTTAGTGGCAATTTGTGTTTCACAGCCTGTAAATCATGTCTGCACTCCACCAGGTCAAGATGTTTTTCAGCATTTCTGTTAGTATCATATTGCACCTCACACTCACCTTTTTCATACAAAATGTTAAAATTGTTGTTTTGTTTTTCCGTTTGTACACAGTTACATATGTGAAAGGTCTCCAAAAATTCATTTTTGTAAAAGAGCATCCTACATAGAAATTTTTTAAATTGTTTGATATTCAAATCCTTGTTCTGTTTCTGAACTTTTTAAATACATAATTCTCTATACTGTAATAATTCATTACCTTGTAACTTTAAAAGAAAAAATAAACAAATGCTTTTGAAAATAATGATAACTTTCTTTTTCAAAGTCAAGTGTTGATTATTTAAAAGAGACAGATAAAATTATTTAAATAACTGTATTTTGTGGGGGGTGGTCTATGTGATTCTACTAAATGGTTATGGTAATTTCTTAGAGTTACTATTTTTATATAAATGATATAAATGCAAGGGCTTATTTTTATTTAACTACAAGTCTATAATCTCCAGAGGAAGGGAAGAATTATATAACTGCAATAACAAATATACACATGTAAAAGTATTTCCATAGAAGAAAAGTTTTAACCTTGGAACAATATCATCACAGTTTCTAGATCAGAAAACAGATGCTAGTTTTTACTTTCACACCAAAAAATTTTTCAAAAATAAGATTGGATAATAAGAAAAGCAGATTAATTTTTGTCAGTTGCTTATTGTTATTTTAATATTTACTATTTGCACAAGTACTTCAAATTTATTAAAATGTACAGATCAGAATTATTATCTTGATAAACTAAGACAAAAGGACAGCCTTAGAAAGTAGGAAGGAAGGGAGGGAGGGAGGAAGAGAGGAAAGGAAGGAGGAGAGAGAAAGAGAGAGGCAGAGGAGAAGGAGAAGGAAGGAAGGAAGGAAGGAAGGAAGGAAGGAAGGAAGGAAGGTAGGAAGAAAGGAAGGAAGGAAGGGGCAAAAAGCAAGAAATCAAGAGGGGGTAAGGGGAGAAAAGACAAGACAAGACAAGAAAAGAAAAGAAAAGATGAAAAGGAAACCAAAGCAAAGCCATTAAGGAATTCAGGAGTGAAGGGAGAACTCTTGTAAAAAATTTGAAATGGTTCCTGGGGCAATGCATTTTACTGAATATAGATCTCTGGTTTGACCTGTAAATTACAGAGTATTTTAACTAAGTAATATAAAAGTCTGGCCAAAGATACTTGATTCCCAAATGTCTAGGTGTCTGATATTGAATCTAGTTTCTTAAAACATGTGTATAAAATGACAGTAGTTAACATTTAGTTAGCACTTAGAAGGTGACCAACTTTTTTCCAATGAAAAGGAGTACAGCTGATTCTGGGTTGTGAGAACCAAAAAAAGAAAAAAATAGAAATTGATTACATATCGAAAAGGAGGACATCTAGGAGGACACTTTTTGAGGGAAGACAGAACTTCCAAAAGGAGGACTGTCCTTCCTAAAGGAGGATGGTTGGTCACCTTAGCACTTACCATATGTCAAGCATTGCTTTAAGTGTTTTTATGAGCATTAGCCTCTTTAAATAAATCACTAAATACTCTATGAGGTGATTATTATTCTAATCCCCATTTCACAGATGAAAAAAATGGAGGCTCTGGGAAATTCAGCAACTTGCGCAGATTTGTATAGTTAGGAAGTGGTAGCCATTGGTGTTTAAACCAGGCCTTCTGATTCCTAAATACATACCCTTAACCATCTTCTTTGTATATACAAAAGAGCACATTCTATTCAGACACAGTCAAGGTTATCTTTCTCTTAGTGTTGCAAGACCAAGGCTGTATTTCACTTCTGCAGCAGTGATTCAACAGAAGCCTGGAAGAAGCACAGCCATACTCCCAAATAAACAACATCTTATTTTTCCAGCACTTGTCCTAAAATCTTTTAAATCACCATTTTACTAGTCTCCGTGTCAGCAGATTACCTGGCAGAGTTGTTAAGGTATTACTTCCGACAAAAGCTTTGCTCTCGGGAAAACAAAGTATTCCTGCTGTTAATTCTCTCTCCCACCCCTAGCAGTTACGTTGCTGAAGTTCGGACACATTCTTACCAATGAATTCAGCTTTCCAAAATATTTAAAAAATACTCAAGGAAAGCAAAATATTAGTGATCCTGAAGAACTGTGTTTAGAAGCTCCCTCTGGTCTAAGTAAAATGACTTCAGCTTCCAAAAGTGACCGAGCTCCTTGAAAGTGGTACACAGATCCAAATGCTCTCTTAATAGTTTTGCTTCCTTTATGTTCACTCCTAACGCTGGAGACGTTTTGCAGATTTTATGGGATTCCCTACTGAGAAAAAGAAAACGCTGCCTTTAGACAGCGCACATTTGAGTCACTGACTAGGTGCTCAGCACATTGTAGTTGCTCAATAAAGGCCTGTTGAAAGGAGTTGCGTTTTAGCAATGGCCCGATTCCAAGAAAAACATCTGTTAGGATGATGCAAGTTCAAATTCAGATGCTCCCTCTGTGGCATAGTTAGGCCAGGTGTTGAATAGAAGGACTTTAAATCGAAACGGTAAAAAGAAGAAAGAGGGAAGCATTTTAGTTTAAGCTAACTCAGTCATACTAATTATCTTATTTTTAAATTCTAGTGGCCAGTTTTCTATCACCCCGAGAGGTGGGCAGAAAATACCACCTCCGTTCAGCAGGCGAGATGGTGGTGACTTGGGACAGTTAGAGTGACATCTGCCAGATGCGCCAGGTAGCCCAAGTTACAACCTAGACCTGCGTGGAGATGGACCCCAGGTGGCCACACCACACTGCCACCCGAAAGGACACACCACTGAAACCAGACCGTGATGATTCTGTGCCCGATCTGTTTCTTACCTCCACCCAGCGTTCCTTCCCCCAAGACCTAATTACTCATTGCCAGTACCATTCAAGAGCCGTGTGTGTGGGATTCATTAAAAGCGAAATAAAACGTGAAGCAGCTTAGAGATGCAGCCGCTTCCCGCAGGAAGGGTGGAATGACTCCCACAGACAGGGGAGCCTTAGGGTGCAGATGATGGAAACGAGGAGGCGGTGGCGAAGCAGGGGTTTCCGTGAGTGGGGTGCGATCACTCCTCGCCTCGCTCCTTGCACTTTATTTACTCACCAGTGCGCAACCGCCACTCCGCCCTCCTGGGTAGTCTCCTGAGACCAGTTGGCTCACCGTGCTGCTAATATCCATAAGCTTTTTGGAGGTAGGGTAGGGACCCAAATGCCCTTGAAGCTTAAATAGATATTGTTGTCACAGTGGGATTCTTCTTGCATAATTCTTCCAATGCGGATTAAACGGCCCTTGGAGTATTAGAGCTCAATTGGTTGATTGCTGGTGGCGTTAAGAACGCCGAGTTTAACTTTGTCCTCTGGGGTTCAGGAGCTTTGTGGGGTGGGAACCAATGCCGACAGTGTTTGTGGTTCAGCAAACGAATGATCGCAGACTCTGACCCCAAGTATACATAAACCTGAATTCTTCATTTTCCCAAACCTGTGGCGCCTCCCTCCAGGTGAGGCAGAACCTTAGAAACCAGGAATTTGGCCACATCTGTGAATAAGGACCATTGGAAATGAAGCTGGGTGTCTTTTTTAAAAATGTAAAGTTTGTTTTGGGTAGCCAAATTAGTGCAGCAAAAGTAACTTGTTGACTTACAGAATTCTGGACACCTTTAGATCTGACATACATTAATTACTACCTTATTTTTTTCATTGTAAGTCTGTACTGGTGATATAACATTGAAGACCTCACTGTCGTTGGGACAGACCAGTTCTAGGAACTGGAATGCAACTTCCAGGACCCCAAGACATGCTATCAACCTTCCATAGCTAAGTTGAGTCTAGAAACCACTTTAGCGATGAACTCTTCTTTGGTTTTCCTCTATGTTGTAGCAACCGCACTCTTTCCAAGAGCAAAAAGCCATACTTTCGTAAGTGAAATAAAAATGTGCTGAAAACATGGTAGTCATGAACCCTGCATATCTGGGCTCTGAGTAAGTGAGTGGAACATTGTGGAATACTAAAAGGTAGTCAGTGATTGGAGCTTACCCTGAAGCTCTATATTACGCTAGCTTTGAAAATCATTTCAAAGAGTAGATGTCAGGAAGTACAGTTTATCTGTCAATCAAGTCAGCTAGGATCACTCTAGCCCCTGTTAGCAAAGAGGAGCTACCAGGACAGAGGGGAGACAAGAATTAGGGGAAAGTGACTCCATTAGTCTGGGTGAAATAATGCTCACACATTTTTCTTCAGTAGAAAATACATATTGAACACCCACACAAGGTACAAGTGCAGTCACGTCAGCACTTCAATTTCTGTGTATATTTTACTCTCATGAGATGTAATATGTACTCATAAATACTCTGAATGAATGGCAGAAAGTAATACATTTCATAAAAGTTTAATCACAAATGTGCTGTGTCAGCTCAAAAGAATCTAAAATCACTCCCAATCAGAGGAGCCCAAGAGGCTTTTAAGGGGAAGCTGGGATGGCTCAGTGGGTTAAGCGCTCACTTTGCAGCCCCGGGGACTGAGGATCAAATCCCGGGCCCAGCCCAGGCGGACCCATATGCCGAACTGGAGTGTGCCCCCAGTTCAGTTCTTGCCGGGGCCTATGTGGGAGGCTCCCGGGCCCGTTCCTGCCCTGTGCAGCCCTGTGCCCGCCTGTGGAGTGAAACTATATGGAAAACTAATGTCAACTATGGAGACTGCTCTGGGCCTTCCCTTCTCTCTGTCTCTGTCTGTCTCTCTCTCTGTCAAAAAACAATAAAAATAAATCTTAAAAAAAAATAAAAAAGAAGGCTTTTAAGTCAGAATTAAAGAAATGATGTGGGACATGTGGAGATTCAGACTATTCCAGATAAAGAGAGTATTGTATTAACAAATAAATTATATTAAACAAATAATATTAACAAAGACACAAAATTCAGAAAGTATAAAATGGGCATATGAAACTACCTGCTTGGCAAAAGTGATAGAGTGAGGAATGAAGATGAAATTTATATCAAGCTATGTTACTCAGAATTCTTTCTTTAGGTAATTAGGGAAGGTGTTAAGTATCTGCTTAAGAAACAGGGAAGTTACACAGGGACTGTATTTAGGATGAATAGGGCAGCTGAGCGTATGGGTCATGACTGAGAAGACCATTGCTGAAGTTTCAATGAGAGGGAATAGGGCAAAACAACTTGCTTCGTGGTCCTAGGCAAAGGAAAGAGACAATGACACCAAGCCTCGGGGGTGTATTCCCAGATGAACTGGTGGAGCATTAACAGGATTGGGAAATCAGGAAAGGCAGGGGGAAGCTCTGCACAAGACAATGAATGAGCTCAGCCTCGAATAAAGCTGTAGAGATCACAATTCTGATCATCTAACTCCAGCAGGAGTTAGAAATCCAATCTTGAGACCAGGGAGTGAGACCAAGATGGCAAATACAGATTTGAGAGTCATTCGATGCCTAGATGCAATCACGGACACTGACAGGTTACAGGTGAGTGTGAAGGGAGTGACTGCAGAGGGAAAAGGCATGTCTAGGATGAAGACCCTAATGTCTTTCTTTTGGGAGCGAAGATGGATTTCTAAACAGTCACTGCTTCCCCAATTGAAGATTTTTTACTTCCAAAATATATCAGGGCTGTTGGCAGCTTGCTTAAAGCAGACATTCTCAATACATTTCTTACCCATAGTTAACATTTTATTTCTCTAGAAATGGGTGTTTCTAGCATTGCCCTAGTCATGTGTTAGATATGACACTGGTGATGGCATGTATGTTTGTACACGTGTGTTTTGGTGGGAGGGTAATAGACAGATTTATTTATCGAAAAGCACTAGAGAAATGTATACAACTATTTCTAGCATAAGATTAACAGTGTTATTAAAAGATTAATAGTTAAGTGCTACCTATTAGCATTCACCCTACCACAACTGTTTGAGGTGGGAATTATTAGAACCTACACTTGATAGATGATGACATGAGTGTTAGCACAGTTCAGTGTCACTGTCACTCCCAATATCACAAAAATATTAAGTAGCAGGAAAATATTCTAATGACTGACTCTGAAATTGAGACCTTGATCATTATATTTTCTTGTTTTAGGGTTATTTCTGAATCAATGTTACATCATATTCTGCTAATACATCTTAATATCATTATTTATTTATACCTTGCTTGAAATAAATATACAGTAAAGTTGACTAGTTTGGTGTACAGTTCTGTGAATTTTAACACATATATAAACTTACGTAATACCATAATCAAGATACAAAATAGTTCCATCACCCCAAAAAGTCTGTGGTATTCTCCCTCTGCAGCCAGACACTTCCCCCACCCAGCCCCTAATAACCACTTATTTATTCTCCATCACTATGGTTTTCTCTTTTTGAAAGTGTCTCATCTAAATGGAATCATAAGGTATGAGACTATCTTCTTTCACGCAGCATACTGTTTTTGAGGATCATTCAAGTAGTTGCCTATATATCACTAGTTTGTTGAGTAGTTTTCCATTGTATGGAATCCAGTTAGTTCATCCATTCACCAGTGGATGGACATTTGGGTTTCCCCCCCAATTTTTAGTGATTATAAATAGAACTGCTAAAATCATCCTCAGACATGTGTAAACATAAGGAGGGAGTGGGATTACTGGATCATGTGGCAAAGGTACTGATATTATTGGGAAAAAAATAAAACATTTGAGGTAGGAGCAACCAGTTGTAACAGAGTAAGCCATCTTTGTTTTTGTGAAGAAACTTTTTCAAAAATATGCTGCCAGTGAAGAAAAGAGGGGCCCACTAACATAACTGTGGAGGTGTACAAAATCCAGAAAAAAGTCTCCAGAAGTTCACAGAAATCATCTAGACCTTTCTTCACAATCTACCAGGAAGGTGACTGAGGCCCCACCCGCTGGGACTGGTCACATCATGAGTTTCTACATGACTGAGGCCAAAACTAGGCTCCCTAACTCCCAGGCCCCAGGAGACAACTGTTCTGAAAAGGAAAAGAAAACTCTTTGCAGGGTATGCCACAACCTTAATGAGAGTAAAGCTAACAGTTGCATTTAGAATGTTTTAAAAGTGAAGATATATATGCTCTCTTTGAAACTTTAAGGATTTTTCCAATAAACATGAGTATGTTTATCAAAAATTTCATTTCAATGTTCTAAAATTATATACACTAAAGTCTTCTATAAATATTTAAATATGGGCGATATCCTTTTATAAATATAACATCATGTAAAGAAGTTGTAAAGTGTTTTCTGGGCATTTTGAGGTCATTATGTGTAAAACAAATGCTTAATGCTAACCAAATATCCCACTATGTTAATAACTATGCCTCAAGTTACTCTAAACAACATGAGCTATTATAACTTATGAAGTCTATATAGTTAGGAGCAATGTTCTTGTGTTATGCATCTAGTCATTATTTTAAAATATTTGCTCATTAGTTGATGTCATGAAATGCTTTGTTTTAAGGTCTGCTGAGTATGGCAGATAAAAAATTACTAAATATTTCAGTATTTTTCCACTGAAAAAGAGAAACACAAAGGAATACAGTAATTGAGCAGGGTGTATTTAAAAACAAAGTTCATTGCTACCTTAAATATAATTTTTTTTTTTTTAAGATTTATTTTATTGTTTTCACAGAGAGAGACAGAGAGAAGGAGGAAGGCCCAGAGTAATCTCCATAGTTGTATGTCACCAGTTTTCTACATAGTTTCATTCCACACAGGTGGGCAGGGGGCTGCTCAAGACAAGAACCAGGTCGAGGGGCCTCCAGCATGGGAGGCAAGCCCCGTGAGCTAGAGGCCAAACTGGGGGCCTTTCACATAGGAAGATTGCCCCAGCAAGAACTGAACTGGGGCACATCCCAGTAGAGTATATGGGTCTGCACGGGCTGGGGCTGGACTTGATCCTTGGATCCCGAGTGTGCAAGGTGAGCGCTTTACCCGCTGAGCCATCCCAGCTTCCCCTAAATACAAACTCAATGAAGAGAAATGGTATCTCTAGTAGTGTGAATTTAATGGGAGAGGGGATAGCAAAAAAGGATAAAAATGATGAGACTACTGTTCATTTTGGCTACAGATGATTGATATATTAATAATTACACAGGAGCAATGGTGGACTTTTCTGTTTCAGGTTCCGCACATAGAGTTTGGATATCACCACTCTGTCTTACCAACAAGCTGAACAGACTAAAAAATCAACAACTCTTTTTAGATTCATAAGAGGTGGGAGGACATAGGGAAAACTGTTGTCCCCAAGATTAAGGAGACAGAAAGAAGGCTGTTCAGGAGGCACAGTTTTCTGGAGTAGAGACTCAAGAGGAGTGTAAACAGCTGTGAGAATGAAGCTGAAAGGAAAACCTGCAATTTACAATGGCTGGAGGCTCAGGGAATACATCTCTGAGAGTTAAAAACTCCTCTTCTTTAACTTAACATAGTTAAAGCTGATTAAAGCTTTCCCTACCCCACAATAACTCCGGAAAGCAACAGTGGCTTCAAGGTAGGCTGATCAGACATCCCATTTTAAACAGAACAGAAGACAATGGTACTGTTCCATTTCTAAAGGTGCATACAGTCAGCCTAGTCTTGCTGGGCTAAATTCAAGGTGTCAGATTGCTGGCCATCTGTACCATTTGAAATGAGACAGTATGTTGTTTTCTGTCCCATTTGAAATGGGTCAGCCTAAGAAGACCACAGATTTGTGACCTCTGACAATCTTATACACTTTTTTGGGGGCATGAACCAGCATCTAATCAACTATGTTTAGCTAGTGAAAGTGAAGAGGACAGACTATATTCTATAAGACTCTTTATTTCTTTTATTATAAATAAAAATAACTAGTTGTTTTTAAAAAGTAGAGGAGAATGATGAAGTCAGCAGCTTAGAGAAAAGACCAAACAAGCAACCCTGGATGCAAAATAGAGACCTTCATGAAGAGAAAAGGAAGGGGTGGTACCCAGAGCAGGAAGAGGTGGTACCCAGAGCACAGATGGTACCCTGGGAAAACCAGGACCCCCACTATCTTTCTAGTGAGAACTGGTAATCTTAATGTTTCTTGACAGAAGAGTTTTTGCAGATTTGTTGGTAATCTTGTGCTGTCTCTTGATTTAATGTTTAATGCTGTTTTATTGCAAACAAAATACATGTTTTTAATGCACTGAGTGACTCCTCAGTGGTCTCTTATCCACTCTCTAAATTCCAGTGTCTTATTCAGGTCCTGGGAAACTATTCCACTGAAGACAATGGTCTGGTCCTTCTTATTACTGATGACCTATCCTCCTGGTAACCCCTGTCTACAACTTACTTGGGCTGGCAGAATGTGGAAAGATCTTTGATTAAACAGTTATGTAACATTAACAGAATGATAGTGGAAGATGACCATACAGAGGAACAAATAATCTGGGGCCAGGAAGTGGCAGGGAAGGGATGCAAGAGTCAGGAGTAGGTAATGCAGGGGCTAGAGACAAAGTGCTGCAGTTCTGGAGTTCTGAACTCATCTTCTGCCCTTTATAAGCTAGGTACTTTCCCACTATTGCCCTGCATGAAAGACCTCACCTCACTTCTGAGTAGAGGCCAGCCCATTATCATGAGGCTGGTTTGGAATGCGGGGAACTTATAGAAGAAGAAATGAGTGTAAAGACCAATGGATTCATCCAACAGTGGAGATTTGAAGGAGTGTTGTAAACAGGAAGAAGAAACTGAAGGGTCACAAATCTGAAGAGAGCAGAGTAAAAATAAAATTTGAGATACCAGAGCCAATACTGCTCAGCTGAGAGCTAATAGCAGATATTAGTATTAATATGATTTTTGATAGTAATAAAGTGATTGACTATCTGTTATGTTTTCCTCAACTTGTCTCAAGTATAACATTATTTTGAAGGCAGAGGGTCTACAAATAGATGCCTGGTTTTAAATCATTGACTAACCTAAGGTTAACATTTGTTGATGGGATCATTGCAAAATTCTACTTATGGACTGGGAGAACTAGCAGTAGCAAAACATTGTGGAACAAACCATTCTCTCTACCCTTTGAAAACACTGTGTAGAAATCTAAGTAGCCAGTGTGAAAATAAAGTGTAGACTCTTTGTGATTATTGTGCATTCAGACCAGACATACTAACAGAAAAATTATTTGCCATGTGCCTCTTACTCTTCTCCAGGGCCTTATTTCTCATTGCTGGAGGGATTTTAGGCCTTGAGAGCCACACTGCCTCTTTCACAATGGAACACACTTAAAAATATCTGAAATGCAACATACACACCTAATACTATGCATTTATCCAGCACACACATACCAGGGTGAGTAGGGTAAGTACAGCAGTACTTACAACTAGATGTAACTTCTTTAAATGCTGTTTACAATAGATAATTATGCTGTTCATCTTTGAAATTGAGCTGGATAAAGAAAAGGTGTTTTTAATCTCTTACCCCTGTCAGTTTTTCCAGATCCTATTTAAATGAAGGAGTTAAACTCGAACTTCCACATTTCTGGAAGCCACTTCTAATTTTTCTAAAAGAAATCACATTGTATCAATCATTTTAAAGAAAATTCTGGCATAAAAATCTCAGTATTTTTGAACCCTAAAATACCAAGTATTTATTTTTCAAAATATTTCTTTATCATTGCCCTAGTGACTACATATTTTCATAGTTACAACCATCATATATTCTACTCCTTTCCTAGATTATATTATACTCTTTGCCCATGTTTTCAATATAGTTTTTAGATTTATAATTTCAACAGCTAGTGATTAATGGTTTAGAACTAACAATGCCTCCCTACCAGAGTTAAGGCAGACTATGTGGTATTTATTTACAGATAGAGAATAAATGCAGTTATAATTATAGGTGTTTATTGGTAAGGCCATGTTGAAATAATAGAAATTCTTGACTATATCACTTTAACCAGGGCTAAGTCTGATTTGGCAGCCCAACTAATTTAGAATTGATTTTGTTCTTATGGTGCTAGATATTGAATTGAGGCATAATTTTTTGATACATAGTAATAATATTAGGCATGATGTGAAAATCTATCACTAATGATCATCTCTATTGTTAAATATAAGAAGGGAAACTGTACATAATATATTTGAGGTTCATCTATCATTAATCTCCTCAACAGTGAGTGGAGAGACTCATGTAAGTACTTCGAAAATGTTTTGAGATTCAGTAGGCCTTTCTACTTGATTCTTCAGCTAACTCCTAGAGTCGATGACAGCTGCTCTTGCAATTAACCCTTCCCCTGACCTCATGGTCAACCACAATAGCCTTGGAGATTTTAGGAAGGGAAACTATTACTTTTAAGGTATCTGGACAAGACCTGCATGTGTGCAAATTAATAGGGTAACTGTTTTCTGTGTTTTAGTCTCCCTTTTCTCTCTTGGTTACAAATTGTCCCCATCCATATGTGATAAGCACATCTGGTTAGCTACTCTAATGGGTGAAGAAATGGATCCAACAGGAAGGGGAAGCCATATAATACTCCCCGTGAATGTTTTAAAGAGGATTCCTCAGCCTTTCTCAGAAAACAGAAGTCTTAAGGGGACATCCCAGATTGAAGGATAACTTGCATGCTTATTCAGAACATAGAAATGTGTAGAATAGGATGATACTTACTAGGGTGGGTCAAGAGTATAACAAAGAATACAAAACACAGTTTTAATAGATTAAAATTGTTTGTAATGAGCTAAGCTTCCTTTTCTCTTCTTATCATCCTTGAATCTTCCCAAATCATTGAGGGATTGTGGGCCATGAAGATCCACTCTCTTCAAGTATCTTTCTGCCTAGTCCAGAGA
>PVKE010008323.1:0-48049 GCA_004027555.1 Craseonycteris thonglongyai | reverse complement strand
GGGGGGGGGGGGGGGGGGGGGGGGGGGGGCGGTGGTAGAAAGTGGGAGGACAGGGACTTTGATGGGTGAGAGTAGGAGCTGCACTGGGATTTGAGGGGTTTTGTTTTTGGCTTTTGCTTTCTTCCTATCTTTTTTTCCCTTATATACTTTTGTTGTTAGCCAAAGGAAAAAAAAAAAGCCACGGCACTTTTCTGAGAGTTGTTTTAAGAGGTGAGACACGGGAGACTGAGACTAGAGATCGGATTTGAAAGTAAAACCACTTTCTGCTTGTTAGCAGAGGGCAGCTGAGTCCAGCCAGGCTCGTGCTGCCTGTGCTGTTCAGCCAAGAGACTGACACAGGAGTTGGCTTGTAGACTCAGTGTTCATTGTCCGAGCACAGGTGACCTGAGAAGGCAGCGGGCTTCTGCCCTCACAGACGACCTTCCATGCTCAGTCCGGTTAGGAGTTTGTAAAGGGGAATCTTGGCCTTCTTCCAGAGGACGCAGGGGACACACTATGAAAAAGTCAGCAAGCACAGTCACTGGGGAGTTGGGGGTTGGGGCTCTACTGATGGGTCAGGGCTCAGGCAGGGAGCAGTTGGTCACAGCTTCAGGGGCTGGTGTGAGTCACGGTGCTGTTCCGTCCTGTCCCTGGGAGATGCAGTCCATGGGCCGTTGCGCTTTCATGAGTCCGGAGCTAAAACACAGCTGAGGCCAAGATGTTATTCTTACGTTGACTCTAACTGCTTCTAAGGCTAACAAACCTGAAGCTTTGTTCCCAGAGCTTATTTTGATGTTGACCAGAATCCGATGTCCTAGGGGGTTTAATGATTACATGGAGTGGACATACAGTCTGTGTACAGGGAGGAAGATCTAAGGAAAAGAAAGCAAGGAAGTTACAGATCTATGGGGCTTAAACAAGCCAGTCTGGGAATAAGGAATATCTTGCTATCTTTTAAAATTCAGTTGTCTGTTACGTAGTAACCACAGTTTTCAACCCAGGGCATTGTCCTTGCAGAACACAGGTTGCTTGTTGGGCCGTAACCATGGATCCTGAACCTGCCAAGACTTCCTGACAGTAACTTTCCAGCTCTGTTAACCCTGGGCTAGAGATTCTGTGGGGCCTATATTAAGGGGATCTTATGTCCAGCCTCATTTCATGCTCATCTTGTCTTGAGTCCAGTTGGTTGCACAAGCACCAGTGGAACACCAGAAACATTCCTGGAGAAGAGAAATCAAGCCAGTGTGTTTGGGCTTTACTGTTACTTTATAAAATCTCAGAAGTGAAACTTTTTGGTTTTCTGAACAACGTGACCCTCCCAGCCCCTAATTCCCTCGAGGCCAGCCCAGCCCATCCTAAAGGCAGCCTGGCTGAGACGCAGCTCCTGGCGGGGTGGGTTTAAATGAGCTCCCACGGGTGGTTTGTGTCATGTTGGAAAGGAGAGATGACTTGGCCGGCCTATCAGAAGCATCCCTGTTTTGCTGGTTTTTAAGAATAAAACAGATCTATCACATTCAGAACATAAAACTAGGAAGCAAGTCAACAAACAGTAAAGTGACCCTAGGGGAGCGTTGACAAGATCTAGAAGGAAGACAGTGGTGGAAGGCAGGAAGGCAGGAGGTGGCATGTGGGCTGGAATGGCAGACAGTAACAACAACAGAAAATGCTAAGATATAATGCTTATTGGGGCCTGCGTGCATTGCAAACAGTGTTCAGTGTTGTTTGTATGCATTACTCTTCTTCATTCTCACAATTCAGGTAATGTGATTATCTGTCCCATTTTACAGATAATAAAATAGACGCGGGGTTCTAAGAAACTTGTTCAGGTTCACCGAGCGAGGTGACTGCAGAGCTGGACTGCACACTCAGGCGAGCCCCTCTCACGCCATGCTGCTGCTTTGACAAGTAGGAGCTTGGTAGGCAGGCTGGGAACGCCACATGCAAAGGCACAGAGACCTGCGGCAACCTGGTGTTTCTGAGAACTTGCACGCTGAGTGTCAGTACAGACACACGCCCAGTGCGGATGGGGAGAGAAGACTAACGTGAGTGGCCAGGGACGAGAGCAGCAGATCCTGAAGGGTGCTATATTGCGCACCCAGCAATGGAGGGTGGACTTCAGCCTGTGGGAGATGGTGAGAGTGGCATTTTAGAAAGATCATTTTGACCCCAGTGTGGAGATGGGTTGGCTGGAACAAAAGGAGAGGCAGGGAGGTGAGTGAAAAGGCTGTCATAGGAGCCCCTTTGAACAAGGCAACGACTATGATGGCAGTGGGACAGGAACAGAGAGGATGGGCTCACGAGAGATTTATTAGGAGTGGATTGAACAGATTTGGTGAGTTGGTGTGTGAGTCAAGGGGCTTGAAATGACAGAACATGGGCTTCTAGCTTGTACTCCTGTGGGAGAAAGGACACTAGTGAAGGTGGTGAGCTCTGTGTGGGCCTGTTGCATATGAGATGCCTGATAACACCTAGGACCCTTGTGTTTTGGCCTCTGGAGAGCATTTGAGCTGTAGACATAAACAGGAACAGATGTGAAGAATAGATCTGCATAATCAATACTGTTCTCTAAAAATCACCCAAATGATGAAACTGATAATAGTCACTCTTTGAAGTCTACTGCATATTCTTAAATACTGATTCCCGCCCCCCGTAAGTGCTATGTGGACTGTGTCACTGTCATGGTCCTAGCTGGACTCCTAATTTCAATTTGGTGTATTATTCTCAGCCTACCACTATTCATTATATACTACAGACCAATTTCAGTTTGTAAATCTAACTCTTTGAGATGTAAAGTCTATTACAGATATGATTGGGTTTTACTCTCTTTTCTGTGTGTGTGCATGTACCCAAATGTATTAGTAATGAACATATGACAAAAACAAAATGATTCTTCTGTAATTCCCCCAAAGAATCCAAAATGGACAATGCTTTTGCATATCAGTGTAGAAAATGAGATTTTTATATTCTGGAAGTCAGTAATGCCACCTAATTTCTAAGCATATCTTATTCGTTTTGGTTTTGTTTTACAATTCCTCAGAATAATGACTGCAAATAAGGAAGCACCTAAATGCTTAAAACAGGCTGTCAAGAAATGGTACTTCTACACTAAAGAATACAAATAGTAGCACCAATCACTGAAACTGATTAATAAAGAGATCAAGGGAATTGCTAAAAGTATTTTGAGTTCTTAGTAAGATAGCACATAATCAGAATCAAGTACTTTCAGAACATAACAATATACAGTTAGTATCATTTAAAAAATTTACCATGAATGGTGAGCAAAATTTGCTGATTGAAACAAAAATAAAAAATATTATATTTACATATTGTCACAGGAAAGACTTAAAAAATAACAATATGATGATTCAAGGAGTGTAGTAAGATAAACATCCTCATCCTCAAGGTAGAATATAAATTTGGACAATCTTTTTAAAGGAAATTATAAAATGAAACAAGACCTTTAAAACATTCATATGCTTTGGCCAGGCATTCTACTTCAGGGAATCTATGCCAAGAGAAAAATCAGAAATATGGACAGAGATTTATGTATAAAGATTCAGTATAATGGGAGACTTAAAAATATATATTACAATCATTGGGGATGCTGGGATAGCTCAGCAGGTTGAGTGCTTGCCTTGCAATCGCAAGGTCTGGGGATTGAATCTTGACTCCAGCCCATGCAAACCCATATGCTGAATTCCACGCAAGTGGTAACCATTGAGTCTCGAGGCGAAGGCTCTTGCCTCCCAGTTCAGGAGGCCTCCAGTTCAGTTCCCACCCCGTGCAACCCCACATCCACCTGTGTGGAACGAAACCTTGTCACAGCTAATGATGTACAACTATGGAGACTGCTCTGGGCCCTCCTCCCTTCTCTCTCTCTTTCACCTTCAAAAAAGATATTACAATCATTATATAAATTATAGCGTGTCTATAGAATACAATATGCAGCCTTAAATAATCACATTCATATAAAATGTTGATGACGTGGGAAATACTTTCAGTATCAGGTCAAATGAACTAAAATTGGACATATGACATATGGTATTAACTAATATCACAAGAATTCATTTCAAATTAGAGAGTGGATTTTTTTTTCATTTAATCTATTTGATTAAGGTTATTAAAAAACAGTTTATTAAGTGTTTTTTTTATTAAAGATTTATTTTTGTTTTTGACAGAGAGATACAGAGACAAAGACAGAAGGGGGAGGGCCCAGAGCAGTCTCCATAGTTGCACATCATTGGTTTTTCCACATAGTCTCATTCCGCAGGTGGGCGCGGGGCTGCACAGGGCAGGAACTGGGCCGGGGTCTCACCCCAGTGAGAACCGAACTGGGGACACTCCCCAGTTCAGCATATGGACCTACACAGGCAGGGGCTGGGATTCGATCCTCTGTCACCGGGGCTGCAAAGTGAGCACTTAACCCACTGAGCCCAGTTTATTAGGTTTTTAAGAAGCCATCTTTTTTTCATGCAGAGAGAAGAGAAGTGAATATGGTAGAATTATATAATTTTAGAATCATTATGCATATAGATCCTGAAGATTTTTTTTTTTTAAATGTCTAATGATTCTTTATCCACAGCTTTCCATCAAATATATGATGATGGAACAAGAACTGACTCTGGGTGGTGAGCTCACAATGCCATACATAGACGATGTAATGTAGAATTGTACGCCTGGAACTTATGTAAATTTTACCAACCAATCTCACCCCTACAAATTTAACAATAAAAAAAAAATTTTTTTTAATCTATTTTAATGCATAGTTTTCTGCTCTAGTCTCGGTTTTCTAAGTTTTCAAATGAAGCATAATGTGTTTTATTAAAGGTCAGCAAACCTGTTCTGGGGGGCGGGGGGGGGGGAGGGAATGGTACTTCTTTCTTTCCACAACTCCATTCCAAAACATTGAGGGAATTAGTTTACTCCCTTTTCTATATATTCAAATATTTGCTCTCTCCCAGAGGAAGACTGAAGTAGGACATTTATGGTTGTGATGTGAACTTACTACTGAGGTTGACTCTTATTTGCAGTGCTGATGCAGTTTGTATTTCATAGGATAATACTGTGCTGTAGTCCATGGTACTTCAGCATATTATTCAAAATAAGTGTAATAATTTACTAAAAATTGTGTGCAAGTGACCAAAACAAAATAACTTGCAAGACAGTAGTTTAAACAAAACATGGGATGGTTTCTGGTGGTGCTAGTTGAGTGTCTGATTTCCAATGTTGCTTCTCCCTCTCACCCGCTCTTCTCTCAGCAATATTTTGATGTGGAAGAAGAAATGGTTTCCGGGCCGGACTCAGCTACTGTCAACGTAAGCACATTGTTCAGAAAACTGAAGGAGAAAGAAGAAATTATCAGGGAATTAAGAGAAAAATTAGACCAATATGAAGAATTTGGATTTCAAAAAGTTGTAAGTTTCAAAGCAAACAATAATTAATTTTAATATATGTAAATGAAGGGATATCTAAAAGCTTGGGTTAGGAATCAAGGCAATGCAAATGATGTGTCTTGGGCATCTCTCCACAACATAAGCCAGTGCAACCCTTTTCTGTTCAATGGCACATTCTAGAAAACCCATAATAGTTATAAACAGGAGAAATGTAATTGTTCTCAATTTTTTTATAATGGCAGTAAGATAACCTATATCCCACTGCAAAAAAATGTTTCCACTCTAGAGGAGCACATAAATAGATTTTTGTTTTAATTATGAAGATTCCCACCCCTTTTTGCAGTCCAGATAGATTGAAAGACGCAAAACCATCTCCCCAAGCCAGAGCCTTCTGAGAAACCAATTTGGAACAGGGTAACCTTAAGGAGAAATGTCAAGAAAGAAGATTTGCAAAGGGGTTTTCCTCAGTTCTCTCGGTTGCAATGGAGCCAGGAGCTGCTTTACTGCTCAAAGGACTGATGGGAACAAAAAATGCAAAAAGAGAGCAGAAAGGAGAGCCTACACTCCTGTCAAGGAGACTTTTAAGAACCCTAAAAGTGTGGGCCCTTAGGGAGAGTTCATTTGTATTTCAAGTCGGTTCTGAGCTACCAGGCTATCCTAGCCCAACTCCTGTCTACAGCCATGGAGGGGTTTTTCTTAGGTTCTAAGAGCAAGAAGCTGATCTTTGAGTAGGAGCGGCTTGCAGAGAGGCCTGAGGGGTAACAATCCACTGAATATCAACTCTTAAGTGCCAGGCATGCTTCTTATCTCACAGAGCAGTTTACAGATCTAGAAGCAGAGAAAGGGTTGTTAAGTAACTTGCCCCAGGCTCACAGCCAGGAAATGGTAAAGATGCATGTGACCCTGAGGTCCAGCTGAGTCCACAGCCCTGGGAAGTATCCAGCCATGTGACCATTCTCCTTCCGTTGACAATAACTGGGTTTTCTTCTGGACAGCCCTTGTATATATATCTGCATTATCATAATGTAGATTATAATTAATGTCAATTATATATGTGTAAAGATTGATACATGCATACATATGTACAGAAAAAGTCAGAGAAATTATAAATCAAATTGGAAACACTAAGAAAGAAACACTTGTGGGTCCCTTTAAGTACAATCTATGGTTAAATCCCACACTTAAAGCTTTGAAGTTGGAAGAGATAAGGAACTGGATGTGCGCCATTCTGAAGGACTTTGTTTACTAACTGGGGAAAGACTGTTTGCTTTGTTTAATCTATTAGAATTATTCATGTTCTAAAAACAACTGAGCAACTTCTAAGCAAAGTATGAACAAATGTTAACACACGTTTAAAAAATTGGATATTAATTATTTTACATGTTCTGATTGCCTTTCAGGAGGAGGCACATCTAGTTTATGCATTTACGTTCTTAAACCTTCTCCTGGCTCTATATTTACCTCTGGGTTATTTTTTTTTTGGGGGGGGGGGATAATTTAATAGAAAATCCTAAAAAACTGTAATAGTTTTGACTTTTAATCCTGCCTGGGCCAAAGATATCCAGCATAGGTTGGCTAAGCCCTTTTGATCCATTTATTACGAATTTGTGAAAGGGAAAGTAGACAAGAGAATTAGGAGAAGGATATCTGTTAAACTGAGTATGAACTGCTTTCAGTTCTTTGAAGAGAAATAAGTAAGTAAATTCCAGTTCTCATTATGAGAAAACACACAAGTCCTTATGACCCTCTGGTTGACATTCCACAAGATACACTGAACAGGCCTCTGGACTTTTGAGAAATTCCAAGTTGGTAATTGAGCTCATTACACTAAAACACGAGATCTGTCTAGGAACGTTTACACCTCTAAGTGTTCTCAACCCATTACCCGATCTGTCTGATGTGCCGGATGCGATGGGTGGTGGTTTGTGAGAAGGCAGGAAGTGGGCGATAACCCTCTGCTCTGGCATAAGAAGACCCCGGCTGTCCCACTGTAATATCCCTAAGGAGATCATATCAGTGTTTCTGTAAACACCCTAATGTTTGAGGACGGTGAGATAACACCTGACTGAGTCTATCCATTTCTCCCAGCTCCTTAGGACCCCCAAAAACATACAGCCTCGCCTCCCACCTTCATTGAGAGCAAAGCAAAGCAGCACCACTGTTTCAGGAACATGAATGTGAATGCCGCAAAAACGGATCATTGGTTACATAAAATAAACCTCTGGAAACATATTTTTTAAATCCTCCAAGAACGAGGTTTCCTAAAACTTCCTATCACTTAAGTTCTAGAAGATAGTTTCTTTACAATTTCATCTTATACAACTGCGCCCTCTAGTGGTATACAAATTTCAGCTACACCAAGTATCTGAAATTAGAGTTAGAAAACAGAATTTGGAGAAACAACTAGAAACTTTCAAAATAGTAATGCCAACAACTTGAAAATGTTTGAAGTAAACTGAATAAACAATAGGTAAACACCCTACTTTCTTCTTACTGAGAGTCAAATTACATAAATAGCTTTATAGTTAATAAGTAGTCCCAATATCTCCCCAGGACTATTTTTGAAAGAAACCTGATAATGTGATGGAAAAGGCAAAGTTTAGTAAATAGGTCGTTTCCATTATAAATAACAAAATGAAAGTCAGAAAAGGAAGCTCCTCACGTTATAGAAGCTTCGTCTCTCCAGCTCAGCACACCCTGCAGGCTGAATTTTCCCGAGACCAACTTCATGCAGGGGCTGAGCCTCTTAGGTTCAATTCTGTAGCAACTGTTGTGACTCAAGTGCATACCACTGTAGGGGTCAGGTTGTCGTGCTGTGCACGGATACACCCCCTGCCCCCTTGAGATCCGCTAAAGCAGGCCAGCTTGTCAGAGTGGGTGTGCTTGCGCGCACATCTGTGTGTTTTAATTGCAGGCGGATTTGCCCTTTTTCTTTCTTACCCTGAAATGGATGAGTTGAGCTGTCATCACTCATGACCCCCACCCTCCGCATCTGTGAGCCTAACGACTCAATGCTGACCACGCTGAACCAGAGCTGTCATTCAAGAGTGGCAGCTCCGCAGGGCTTCCCTGCCCCAGTGTGCCGCTGTCCTGGTTGTCACTCACTGGAAAAGCACCTGCTCTTCTCTGCGTTTGTCATGCCGCCTGGGCATGCATCAGAGCCCCATTCCAGCCCCAGCGTCAAATTCAGATTTCCAAGGAGTTTATGTGGAGCCTGCAGAATTGAGACATCAGTGTGGCAGGAGGGAGATGGCTGAGAAGGCTCACGCGATGCTCTCAAGAGCACTTTGCAGACTTGATGGTGCATATCAGTCACCTGCAGTCACTGCTAAGGTGCAGATTCTGAGAGGAGGTCTGGGCTGGGGCCTGAGATTCTGCATTTCCAATAAGCTCCCCAGTGACACTCAGGCCTGGTCCATGGACCCCACTTTGAGTAGCAAGGCTCCAGATCAGGGGTGTCCAACCTTTTGGCTTCCCTGGATCACACTGGGAGAACTGTCTTGGGCCCCCACATAAAATACACTAACACAACTGATGAGCTAAAAAAAGAGAAAAAATCGTAAAAAAAAACAAAACAAACCCTTTCTTAATGTTTTAAGAAAGTTCATGATTTAGTGTTGGGCCGCATTCAAAGTTATCCTGGGAGACAGGTGGACAAGCTTGCTCTAGAGTATACCGGTTTTCAGATTCTTTCAAGAGCAGCTTGCAATTCTGAAACATGGGAACTGATTTTGCACACCTTGTGACTTTTCACAAGATACATAACCCATAAGCCACTACCCGAAGTCCTAGTTTTCACAGCATGGTAGAAGAACTTGAAATTGTCAACTTCCTTGATGAATTAAAAATTCCAAGATGATCATGGATCATACACAATCTCTTCTTTAAATAGCTACATCAGGGAAGCCGGGATGGCTCAGTGGGTTAAGCGCTCACTTTGCAGCCCCAGGGACCAAGGATTGAATCCCGGCCCCAGCCCATGGGGACCCACATGCTGAACTGGGGAGTGCCCTCAGTTCATTTCTCACCAGGGCAAGACCCCGGCCCAATTCCTGCCCTGTGCAGCCCTGTGCCCACCTGTGGAATGAAACTATGTGGAAAAACCAATGATGTGCAACTATGGAGACTGTTCTGGGCCCTCCCCCTTCTCTCTGTCTGTTTCTGTATCTCTCTCTCTCGCTCTCTCTCTGTCAAAAACAATAAAAATAAATTAAAAAAAAATCTACATCTAACTAGCTTTTAGCGACCTCATCCTTCCTAACCATCCTTGGTTTATTAATGCAGTACATTTTGAAGAATTCTCATGATTTAAGTAAGCCAAAACTAGTGGTGTGGGCAGATGGTAGAAGGAACACCCCACAAAACCTGCCACTCAGTGCAACAGATGACTGTAGCAGCCCAGAACTATCCCTTTGTTCTCTTTGCTAATGAGTGTCCTCATTGCTGTGGGAGTCTGCATAGTTAATTACTTGCAGTTCCTGAATCTGCCAGGTGGTGGAGACAGAGCTAAAGGTTAACCTTACAAGAACTCCGCATGCAGACGCTATGGAGAAAAAAATCTTTGAGTTGAAAGTGTTTTCCTTGTTTCCTGCTTTTGTGCGAGATTTTTAGAAAACTCATTCAGGTGTTAGCTGCCACCTGTTATAAATTTTACACTTTCATGATTAATTAAAATAGTTCTTATTTAGTTGATGATGATGGGTGTTCTTATCATCCACTGTGGATGTTCATATCCTACCACTGTTAGAAAATGTATGCATAAGCCTATTAAGGTAAATATGATTTGTTTCTTATTTGAAAGCCCTTTTATCTATAAATACACCCTATGACAATCTCAAATTATCTCAAATTGTGGGACAAGAAATGAATGGGATTCCTCCTCTAGTAAGAAAACAGTGTTGTTTATTAGATTTGTTAGCTCTAGTTAATTGAAGACGAATTGAGTTCAAATACTTTAAATGAAATGGCGAATCAAAATTGTGAAGATTTGTAGTTGGGCTTAGTGTAAAAATTAACATTATTTTAAATATTAACGCAAATACAAGATTTGCTTGTTTTTTTTTGAGAACGAGTTAATGTACTATAAAACATTTTAGCCACTTATTTTTCTTTTAAATCATTATGATCACTGAGGACAATATTTTAATAAGTTATTTCCAGATAGCTCCAAAGTTCGATAAAAGTACAGTTCCAAAGAAAAACAGCATATCGATAGGAATGATTTTGTGTTTGAGGGGAAATTTTATTCCTGTGTATTCGCAACCATGGCACTGCTACAAAAAGAATGGGCTATAACTCATTTAAAGGTCACTTTAAAGTTCAAAAGTATTTCTAGTGTCTATTATTTTGAAGCAAGGCATGTAGAACGTTCTGTCTCGTTTAGCCTAATATAATGACTTTAAAGTACACTCTGATATCTTGAGAGAGCATAATCAGTTTAATATTTTACCCTCATGCAGGATAAAGTTCTTTACCAGCCTCCTTGATCCATTACCTCTTAATTTTAAAAAATAACGTGCGGCAGTAAAATCTCGACAGCCATAAGCAAGTATATTCAGATGTGTTCAATAGCTTTGAAACAGACACGCAGAAGAAAAGGCGCGTCGCTGTCCCAATAAGCTTCTATGGCATAAGAAAAAGCCTCTCCCATAATGGACATGGCAAGATTTAAACAAAAGACGCACATAATAAAAATGTAAATGAGTTTGCTTTACTAAACTATAACTTTAAAGTCTTTTGTTGTAAGTTATCCCGAAACCTTCTTACAAGGTAATCACTGTTTGCATAGAGATTTAAACCGAAGTCTTCAATAGCATGAAACGCCTGCCCAGCCCCAGTGTGACAGGCATGCAAAGCCATGTTAATGTTCAGAATATGAATTGCCTCTGGGTGGCTCCTCCTTCCAGCAGAAAACCAACTGTGTGGATATCCGTGCGCCTGATGGACTCCATGTGGCTCCCAGCCTGCAAACGTCACCGCTTTGACATGTGATGTGCTCCTCATGACACTGGCAGCGCTGACACTGGGAAATGCCACAAAGGCAACAAGGCCCCCTCCTTCGGCGTGCACTTTGCCACCCCCTGGCGTTGCCCGTCGTCCGCGGTCGCCCCAGCCTGCCTCGTTACCAGGGGACAGCACTTCAGACACACACAGAGGCAAGTGTGGGTGGAAGGGTCCAGCTGCGACCCGGGACACAGCCTCCGTAATGAATTGACCTGAATGATGAGGGCACACAAACAGTATGATATGCATTATTCCTGTCAATAAACTGTCCCCCTGTGCTGTGGGCTTTGTACAGAATGTACGGCAGCCTTTCTTCCAGCAAGCTCTATGGGATCCCCCCTTCCTTTTTACTATTCATATTATAAGTGTGTAATAGAATTCAGAAAATTATATGATAGCGCTTCTGGCTCTGCATTGTCTTGTGCTGCATATGGAAATCCTGGACTCACGTCTTTGAAATATGGAATTCCCCCATTTTTTAGGATGATTTGACTGGTGAGAACATTTCCACAAGATTTGTTCTGGAAAAGGAGAATTTGGAGTACAAAGTGGAAAATGAGAGACTGCATCAAATCGTTTCAGAACTCGAAGAGGAAATCCAACTCAATGTAAAAGAGAATTCAGTATTAGGTAAAGTCATTTTCGAGAAAAATCTATACATTGGGGGCCTCATAAAATGTATGGCCATGCTTGTCTTTTCCAAACAAACATTTGTTTGGTTATCTGCCTTTCAGTTTGACAGCCCTCTTTGGTTTTCATTGAAGATGGCATTCCTTGCTGGGGACAGAGAACATTTTTTATATATAACTATTATGATGATACTCCTGAATCATGCCATTTTAATTTAGGATGATGTTTTTCAGGCCAAGCATTGGCCTCTGGGGGGGGGGGGGGAGTGTTAATTGACACCCTGGTGCACTTAAAAATATAAACAGGAACTTTGGCCGATTTCATTTTCATATGCTTAACTGGTTATGTAAAATTTGTAACATTTAAATACTTATGTGGGGTTATGCTATATGGAGAAACAGTTAGCTCTTCAGGAAAATATACTACAACTTACTACTTAAATATCTTCAATTTTTGGTATAGATTTTAAGTAGAAATTTTGATGTGGGTACATATACACCTTTAATTATATACCATAAGCATTGGTAAAAATGGCATTGAGGTCACCAGACTTAGATTGCTTTAAAGTATTTCATCACTCCCTGTTATCTTTGTACTTATGTCAATTATATAATGTTGTCCTTAATCTGCAGTCTTCAAAGCAATAAGTAAGAAATAAAAAAAAATAACAAAATATTAATAAAATCAATTATATCACAATACCCTTTGAATATAAAATTAGGCCATGCCTGTGCAGTCTCCTTTCTCTTCTGATATGGTATAAGAAGCCTTGTTTTAGATTTTGGTAGTCCTTATTGAGTCAGAAAACACCACCTGCTGAAGCACTATGTATGGGCTGTGACTAACAGCAAAAGTGTCCATTGCGAGTATTGATGAAAAGCTCTCAGCCCTAGGCCACACTTGGATCTTGAACTTAGTTCTTAATCCCTGTCTGACCAGCCGTCCGAACAGCAGGAAGAAGGCTGTGCAGGTCAAGGGCAGTTGTGAAGGTCATAGTCCTGCTAGGTCTTGCATCCACCAGGCCTGCCAGCGGTACGCAGCCTGCACAGAAGCGGGCAGTTTGAATACAGGGCATAAGCTTGTAATTTCATGGTTGGTTTCTCTCTCCTATTGTTTACAGAAGACGAAATTGTAAGTCTGAAAGAGATGGCCGAAAAGGATCATAAAACTATTCAAAAGGTACTGTAACTTCTGTCTTACATTGATGAATGACTCTTTTCAATAGAAATAGCCCCATTGGTGATATAACACTCTGTCCCACTTGTCCTGTGGCGTAGAGAAAAGTCAATTTCTATATTTAATCTCTCCCATTATTTGGGTAGGGTCTCTAGTAATGACTAAGGATTCCGCCTTAAAGTTGAATTACTCTCTGGGTACTTCTGTTATTTGGAATAACTGAGTGTCTGTCTACCCTGTTGATTGTAAGGAAACAAAAGGTTACATGACACAAGGAAGTCAAAGATATGCTCATGGAAAAATTGTATTGCTAAGAGCAAACAGATCAGATGTGGGTTTCTGTTCATTTTTCTAGATATGAATGAACTGGGCTTTTGTTGCCCAGGAAATCTGCGTTTAGAATCAGGGGTTCTCCCGGTGTCACTAAGATGGAGATTTGCTAGAGCATTCTATGCTGCAGGACCCTGCAGTGCCTGCCCTCCACACACAAGCCAGAGGCTCCGCTTCGTGCTTTCATAGCTCAGCCTACCAGCCCTGTTGTAGCTCTCGAGATACTTTTCTGGGAGGGTCCATCTTTCCTGCCATCCTGCACTCCGCTCGAGGCCGGAAGCTGTGTTGTCTCAGGCTCTGGGATAGTCCCGGAGCTGAGCTCAGCGCCTGGCACAGGAGTCATTCAGAGAATGAGAGTGTATTTAGAGACCATAACAGTTTACAGAATTACAGAGGAAAAAGTTATTTGCCTCCCTGGTTATTCCAAATACATGTACAGGCTTTCCACAAACTGAGTCACGGGCCAATTTTTAAATAAAAATGAATTAAAATTAGATAAAATCACAAATTTATTTCTTCAGACACACCAGCCACACTGCCAGAGCTCAGTTGACACATGGGCTTAAGTGTAGGTTCAGATTTCAATCTGATTTGGCAGATCAGGATATCCTTAGGTTTTTAGAGAAAATGACTGCAGAGATGTAGTTGTATGGATAGAGCAGAGATGGAAGATGCTTTCTGGGATAACCGAATCCATCACAGGTTTTCACGAAGTGGGGTCATTTTCTTGGGCTGCCCTCCTCTTTGCACATGTGACAGTGCAAATCCCTTTCCTACCACAGAGTCTGTGAACAGGTACGTTGTCTTCTCGGCATCAGCCTCTAAGGTTGAAGATGAAAGTTCACATAGTAACCTACAAGGAAACCATCAGAGTTTATTTAAAAGTTTCTAAGGCCATTCGGTCTACCCGTCACTGGTAGAGATGAGTTGTATGTCAGCTACTCTCCTTTGTGAGGAATATAAGAAATTAGAAGGGGAAAAAAAAAAAAATCTCACCATTAAGCCATTGATTAGAAACATGCCCACTGAGTGGCTGGTTATGCGCTTGTGAGCTGAAATAGTTCAGGTACGTGCTGCCTCAGCCGTGGAATTCTGCATGCCCAGCAGTAGCCACAGGCCCCAGGTGGCTACTGAACACTTCAGTTGTGTCTCGTGCAATGAAGGAAGTGAATTTTTCATTATACTTACTTTATTTTTAAAAATTTTACATTTAGGGATGCCAGGATAGCTCAATAGATTGAGCACTTGCCTTGAAACCCTGAGCTCAGTCTGGGGATTGAATCCCAGCCCCGGCCCATGCAACCCCGTACACTGAACTGCAGCCCAACTGGTAACCGCCAGAATGGCAGCAAAGGTTCTTGCCTTCCATAAGGGAGGCCCCCAGTTCAGTTCCCACCCCTCGTGGCCCTACATGCACCTGTGTAGAATGAAACTGTGTCAAAAAACTAATGATGTGCAACTATGAAGACTGCTTTGGGCCCTCCCCCTTCTTTCTCTTACTGTCTCACAAACAATAAAATAAATCTGAAAAAAAAAATTACATTTAAAAACTTATACCTATTTCAGTTATTGGAAAGTATTGATGTATATTTTGAATAACCTGAAAATGTGAATCTACTTTTTTGGTCTGTAAACTTTATGAATTATAGATACAGAGCAAGTATTTCCAATGGAAATGAAAAGAGAAAAGAACAAACTCAAAACAACAAAAAAGATAAAACAAACAAACAAACAAACAAAAGGAAAGAAAAGTATTCCCAATAAAAATTTAGACAAATTAAAATGTGCTATAAATAAAAAATACACACTGGATTCCAAAGACTTAGTGTAAGAAATGTGAACTATCTTGATAATAATTTTTAATATGGATTTTTACACATGGAAATGACAATGTTTTGGGTATATACTGGGATAAATAAACTATGTTATTAACAATTTTACCTGTTTATTTTACCTTTGTAACAGACTACTGTAATATTCAAAAGTATATATATATATGTATATATGACTCAGATTATATTTTTATTCAACATCTCTATTCTAGACCAATGTAGCAGATCTCTAATTGTTTGATCATTTTTATCTGCTTTTCTTTTGTATATAAAGAAAAGGGAACCCCACACAAACATTGAATATGGGCACAAATTACTGTTGAGCAGAAAGAACCTAGAACCCTGGGTTCCTGTTCCATGGCTGCCACGATAACCCGTTGGGCCAGTCCCTTATGTCAACTGGAAAGCAAATCAGTAGTTGTTGAACAAGTGAGAGCTGATATTTGCTAGTTTATTTCCAATATCCTTCACTAAATCGATTAATTCAGCTATGTTTACCAGGTGTCTTTTAGCACCAGGTGCTGGCTGCACTACTTCTGAGATATCCCCCCAAAATAAAATCACACACACACACACACACACACACACACACACACAGCCCTGCTGTGTAGAAACTCCAGTCTAGAGGGAGAGACAGGACCAGGGGACCCTGTGACAGGGACTGTAATGGAGGTGTGTACAGAGAGGACAGATGCCTGGCTTGGTCTGGAGGCTTCTGAGAGGCGTCAGTTCCACACCTCTCTCTCGAGCTGATTTTTTGCAGGTAGCTGAGAGGGTGGATGAGCTGGGTAGAGTGTGAACGGGTAGCGCGTGCGATGTGTTTGTGGACCTGCTTGGGACTTGGTATGGCTAGAGTATGAGGCGGGAATCTGGCGAGACCACGTGGTGAGAAATGGCGTTGAGGCGAGAAGAGGGGAAGTGTGAGATGTGGGCAAGGGGTAAGCAGGACGGGGTAGAATGAAAGCGGGCAGCTCCGAAGCCTCCGGACACATCACGTTTCCTTTGTTAGCCATGGATGCAATTAAAAACAACCAGACAATGCGACTAAATCTGGGAAGGTTGGCCTCTTGCCCTCTATCTGGACTAAGTACTACCAATGTGGGATTCAGTAGTTTTTTGTGTTTTATTCCCAGTCATCTAACGCTAGTGGTGGCCACAAGAAGAATTTCCTTCCAGGAGGAAGACAGACCAGCCGTCAGAGATGACAGCCCATGGTGTGACCAGCGTCAGGGTTCAGGGCGGCTTAGATTACCACAGGGACATGGGGCAGCACACCCAGCCTAGATTGTACGGCATCAGAGGAGGTTGGAGGAAGGACGCTGAGCGGACATCCAGAAGAGAGGCTGGCGTTTCAGGACAGGATGGGTGGGAGGTGGGAAGCGTCAGAAACCTGTAAAGAGAAGCACATGTGGTTTGCTGTGGCTGAAGGGGACGTGAAGAGGACATGAAGTGAGCGGGGGTGAGGGAGCGGGGCGCATGGCAGAGGGCTGCTCTCTGTGCTAAGGGGATTGCACGACCCTCCCAGTGCACCGGGGAGACCTGAACATGGGAGCAGGATCCAATTTGTGTTTCAGAAAGAAAATTAATTGGAAGAAAATCTAGAGTCAGAAAGACCAGTTGCAAGGAAGGGAAGAGGAGTTGAGGGGAAGGGAAGGAAGAGGAGGGAAGAGGAAAAAGAAGAAAGGAAAAGGAAGGGAAGGGAAGGGAAGGGAGGCCAGTTAGGAGGTTACTTGGATAAGCCATGGAAACTGTGAAGTCCTGAAACAGCATGAGGACAGTGACACTGGGGATGGAGGGAAGGGATGAACTCAGGAGATGACGAGGCAGCAAACACTGTGGTCATTGCTGAGGTGGGAGGTGGGAGGGGGAAAGGACAGAGAGGAGTTCGGCTGGAGAGCCTGCAGATGAAAATGAGGAGGAGGCAATGCAGGGAGACAGGCAGGACAGTGACACTGCAGAAGCCAGACCAGAGAGTCTCAGAAAGGAAGGAATGGCTTGTGGTGTGTCCAGTACTGCCCCAAGGCCAGGTGTGCTGAAGGCTGAAGAGGGAAGATTGGGCGATTCGGCTCTGACAACTGAATGGCCAGCCTGCTCCTGTTACTGAGAGCCATTGCCCCAGACGGGTGGGAGCAGTTGAGAAGTGGGGTGAACGCAGACGTGGAGGCAGTGGGCACGGACGCTCTTTAGAAGTTTGGTTGTGGACGGCCAGGGAGAGGTGAGGAGTATTTGGAGGAGGTTATGGGGTTGAGGGAGGAATCTTTTTAAAGATGAAACTAGAGGATTTTTAAATGGTGTCAAGGGAAAGAAGAACAAGAGGGTAAAAGTACAACAGAGAGAGAGAGAGATCTTTGGATGAAGAGAGATCTGAGGAGGTAGGGTTGAGGCTAATGGCCTCAGTGCTCCCTGGTAATTGACACCCACTGGAAAGTTAGTGACACTTCTTTTCAGACCAAGGTAGACTCAAAACATTTTTTTTCTTTCCTCCACCTCTCTCATTTCTTTTCTCTAAATCTACTGTTCAACCTCTCAGATCTTCAACTACACCCCTCATCCCTTCCTGAGGCTCTCATCTGGCCCATCCCCAGTGTTCTCCAGCTCTGTTAGGGGTCTGCCCCAGGCTACTAGAGACAAAGTCTTTGGTGGCATTGGGAGAGGGTGGGGTTTTAACCCAAGTTAGCTGTGCCCTCCCTTTGCCCGTCATTCCCTTGGGATCTAATGAACACCCTTTCTTACTACCCACTACAGTTCTTCCAGTTTTCACTACTTTTGCTCAATTCCCATATTCACCTCTGCACTGTTTCCTAATTCACAGAGAGCATGGTGGACATTTGGATTTTTTCCTCCTTGGCACTCCTTACTCATTCTGTCACTTAGCTTACCTTATTACCTTTACTCCTTGTCATCAGAACAGGGGACATTTTTCTCAGGTCCTTCCACCTATTTGCCTGACTCCATCTCTTCCTTTTTCCTGTTCTGGGACCTTCATCAGCCTCTTTCTCTCTTGTGCCTTTAAAATTTCCTTCTAGCCTACGGACATAGTCAAAGCCATTGCCATTCACTGTTCTTCAAATATTTAAAAGAAAACCAGCTCCTCCACTCCCCTGCTGCTAGCTTTTCCTGTTTGCCAGGTCATAAATGAGATGCACACTGGAAAGCAAATCAGTAGTTGTTGAACAAGTGAGAGCTGATATTTGCTAGTTTATTTCCAATATCCTTCACTAAATCGATTAATTCAGCTATGTTTACCAGGTGTCTTTTAGCGCCAGGTGCTGGCTGTACTACTTCTGAGATATCCCCCCAAAATAAAATCACACACAGACACACAGCCCTGCTGTGTAGAAACTCCAGTCTAGAGGGAGAGACAGGACCAGGGGGCCCTGTGACAGGGACTTTTCCAATCTTTTTCCTTCTTGAATTTTCGGCTGTATGTGACAGAGCAGATGCCTTCTGCAACAAAGCTTACGTCTGATTTTCCCCACACTTCTCCATTCCTTCCTAAGAAATGGCTGTCAGTTGCTTCTCCTCCATCTTCCACTGAAGTGACTCCGTTTACCCTTGGTCTTATTGTCTTCTTTCTGGCTGGCCTGAGACTCTCCCATAATTGACACATCCTGTTGACCAGTGACTTCTAAACCTTTCTTTCCTGCTTCAGGTTCCCCCTGAGCACCACATCCTTAATTTCAGCTTCATTTTTATCCTCACATTCAATGCTACATGCATTGGAAAGACTTCTTTGACAGTCCTATCTGTCCCCTTCTGTACTCCCACATACCTGGGACTCTTCGCTCCCTTCAGGTGAGGAGCTATGTCTTGTTGATATTCTAATCAGCCTTGAAAACTATTTGCTGCAAAAATGCTGTACATGTCCATCAAACCAATGTCAAAATTTGAACTCATTATCCCTCTAATTTGGACTGTGCTATGCTCCTTATTTAAATTGATGACATTGCCATCTATCCAAAGGGCCAAATGACAAATCTAGGGTACTTCTCTACTCTCTCCTTTATAACTCATTTGAGGGCTATCTGAAGGTATCCAGCTAGGTAACCATTCTCGTTATATTGACAACAGCTGGATATTTTTCAGACAGCCCTTGTTTGTAGTTGGTCACTAGGCTTATAGATTTTCCTTCCAAAATTTATCCCAAATCCTCTTTCTTTGCAACAACATTGCCACAGACTTAGTTGAGGCCTTCATCATTTCCATAGATTCTTCATTTCCCTGTCTTCATGTCAAATCTAGCTTCCACACTGTTGCCATGGTTTTTATCTAACACCTTAACCTAATGTGCTTAAACCTTCTTTGGTTTCCCACTGCCTTCGGTATAAAATCAGGCTACCTAAAGATGGACTTCAGTAAGTTTTAAATGTCAGGAACAACTAAGCACTTTCACATTGGTTGTCTCAAATTCTTTCCACAATAACTCTTTGGAGTAGGCTTTTTTAATCCTAAGTTTACAGATGAGAAAACTAAGGCTTGAAGTACCTGTCAAATTAACTTACCTACACAGCTAGTAAGAAGCAGAGCTTTGATATGCACCAACTACTGTTCTCATTCCATCATTCTGCTTTCCCCTCCTAACTGGTGGGCAAAGCCCCCTCAAAATATCACGTTAAACCTCCTTTTCCCTCCACTTCCTGCAACTCCAGTGTGTATGCAACCTGGGTCCTGCAACACCAAACTTTTCCCAATTTCTCCATCACTCCATGCTTTTCTGTGGTTGCACTGCCTTCTAATTGGCCATTTTTCTATGCTTTCCTTCATCTCCAACTTGTTGAACTTCTGCATGTTCTTCAAAACCCTTGTCAAGTGGTCCTTCTCCTGTGAGGTACACCAGGAATAAGCATATCTATTGTCATTATGGTTACCATATTATGTAGATTTTTATGCTTTTTGTCTACCTGAAGATTTGAATTTATTAGCATTTTTTCTTATATTTTATAGTTGTTTGTTTGTTTGTTTGTTTTAAATCACTGTCCTACCATACTGTAGATGCTGTGGGAGAAAGGGATCTATCTGTTCTAGTTCATTTTATACCTCCATGGCCAAATAAAATGCCTGGCATCTAAAAGGTGTTCCCTCATGTTCATTAAATTTAACGACTATATGAATGAATTGAATTAAATAGATGGCAAAGCCAAGGGTTAAATTTTATCAATGCATCGTATACCACAAGCATGTTTCAAATACTGAGGCAAGTTGTGAGTGCAATGGCATTGCAATATGTGCTTTGATGGCTATTTTCCATCGGTATGAATATGGCTTATATGCATTTAAATGTGACACAAAAACCTAAAATAAGAGAAAGGGTTATATAAAGAGTAAAGCACAAATGCTTTTTTGATAACCTAGGACTTGCTTTGTTATGCATTAATGACATTTTTTGGGGGGAAGGGAAATGAGGTTAGGAAAGTTATAAATAAATGAATTGGCATTTTCTGTGTATATTTTGCTTGCTTACATAACAAAAATCTAATAATTATATGATAATACATTATTATTACATAGTAATCTGTAGACATTAATTTTTTCTTTGATCATATTGGGGTTCATTTTTCTCATATTCAGAATCAAAATATATTTCTTAAGATTTTTTTTTTATTGTTTTTGACAGAGAGAGAGAGATACAAAGTCAGAGACAGCGAGAAGGGGGAGGGCCCAGAACAGTCTCCATAGTTGCACATCATTGGTTTTTCCACATAGTTTCATTCCACAGGTGGGCGGGGCTGCACAGGGCAGGAATTGCGCTGGGGTCTCGCCCCAGTGAGAACTGAACTGGGGGCACTCCCCAGTTCAGCATATGGGTCTGCACAGGCCAGGGCTGGGATTCGATCCTCGGTCCCCGGGGCTACAAAGTGAATGCTCAACCCACTGAGCCATCCCAGCTTCCCCTCAAGATATATTTCACTAAATTCTGTTGAGAAGGAACTTCAGGAGTTCTGTTTTTTAATCAGAATCTAATGTTCTTATCTTTCAGTTAACTAATGGTAGAGACAAATTACTGTTTGAGCTTGATGCTGAAAAATCATTAGTTCAAGAAATGGTAAGGTTATTTACATTATTTCCTAATAAATTTGAATTCAGGAATTTAATCACAAAAGTTTTACAAACTATTTGTAACTGTTCTTTTTTGTGTGTGAACTGTTCATTTTACCTTTATCAATAACCCCCTGTGCATGTATAATTATAAACATTTTAAAATGATCATTTGAGTAATACTGTAATCAATACACTTATTATATAGAAGAGTCTTACATAAAAAGTAATATTACAATGTAAAGCAGTGTACAGGATTTTTGAATTTTATTACGAAGATTAAAACAAAAACAAATATGAGAGCCCTATATTTTGGAGGATTTGCTATTTTTAGTTACAAATTGCCATAAGTGACAACAAAAAAAGAGCCCAGCTAGATATTTTGGCATTCTGTGTTAGTCTCATAAGAAAACACTGCCTTTTTATGTTCTTTTAAGAGAACTTCCCAGACGGCTGGTCTTTTATTTTATCGGTTGACTACCGGCCCCCCAGACCCCCCATCCCACCCCCCGCCCAGCTTATGGGTTGTACTTTGGCTTTCAGCTGATCACCACTAGTATGTCTTTGTTACAGTAAACTGACTGTGTTTATTATAATCAAAAATAAAACACAGCTTGACTTGCGTTCTAAATGTGCTTGAAAAGAATATGATACTGTTTAGAAGAGAAAAGGTTGCTCATAGGAAATCAACACCACTTTAGATATTGAAACATTCCCTTTTTTACGGCTTGTCACACTTGGTGCCAAGTCATGACTGTTTCCCTAACTCTGTTTTGTTACTCTCAGCACCATGTGTTTTGGGTTCCTTGTCATAGAAATTAATGCAAAACAATGCTCTGGGACTACAATAAAGCCTTCTATGAAACCAACTTGTGCATGCAGGCAAGGAAAAGAATGACGGTTAGCTAGTCACGGAAACCATGCCTTAGCAAGTATGTGACCGTGGACCTTTTCCTTTTAAATACCTGGCTTATAAAAATCGTCTTCCTTATTCCAGTATACTGGGGCGATCTCCTCTGCCCCACCCCCCACCCACTTCTGTCATTTCTCCAAAGTCCAGGCGTTGCTTCTGAAAATAAACAACTAAAAGTGCACGGGGCCATTAAAATGGAAAGTGTTTGATAGAGTGGGACGAAAACATGATATCGTCGGTTTGTTAGTAGTGTTAGAGGAGAAATTAAACGACTTAATCAGGAAGTTTGTGCCTGTACCATGAGGCGACCCCATAGTTTTTGAATCACTTTGCCTCTTTATTTGAACTGTAAGTGGTTAACCGGTGCTATTGTATTCCCCACAGGGGAACCAATCCTGTTTTATTTTGTGGTTTAGAAGTTTGTTGAGCACCACGCTGGTTGCCAAACAGCAAGATCTTGTATCACCAACCCTATGACAGCACAACAGTACCTCAGAACGAGTTTGGGAGTTTGGGGCACGTTTTCAGTGGAGGGAGTAGCAAGGCTCTTCTTATAACCAAAGTTTCAGGACATACCTTCGGGCCTTGCGAAGTCACTATTTGGTGTCCTCTACCAAGGCATTCTGCTCTTCCCTGGGAAGGAGGCTAGCTTTGTAGCTATGGGGGCTTTTTTTGTTTTTTTTGCCAGAGTGCTTTTTTTTAATTTTTTCCAGAAATGAAAATTTGTGATGGTTCCTAGATAAGGAGCAGGAGAAGGTGGAGTGACCAGAGTCATTTTGTAAAAATTAAGAAAGGGTTTTTGTTCTATGCTTTTCTATCAGTGTTTTACAATACAGTTTATTTTCTGGCCCATGAAGAGCCTAGTTTAATTTAAAGAGCACATAGTGAAAAGGCATGATTAGTGCATATAGATAAGCAATGAAATATGGAGCTCTTGTATTCTTCGATGATTCCTGTGCTTATTTACCATTTATCTTTTTTTTAATTGAGATATAATTGCCATATCACATGGTATCAGTTCAAAATTTTATAAAATACTCATATAACTCAATACCAAAAACCAATCCAAATAACAAATGGGCAGAGGATGTGAATAGACATCTCTTCAAAGAGGACATACAGATGGCCAATAAAAATATGAAAAGATGACCAATGCCATTAATCACCAGAGAAATGCAAATAAAAACCACAATGAGATATTACCTCACACCTGTCGGAATGGCCATCATCAATAAATCGACAAACAACAAGTGTTGGTGAGGATGTGGAGAAGAGGGAACCCTAATGCACTAGTGGTGGGATTGCAAATTGGTGCAGCCACTATGGAAAACAGTATGGAGGTTCCTCAGAAAATTAAAAATAGAACTACCCAGCAATTCCACTCCTGGGTATTTATCTAAACTCATTCAAAAAGATATACCGTATGTACCCCCTATGTTCATTGCAGCATTATTATAACAGCCAAAACATGGAAGAAATTTTAGCGCCCACCAGTAGATGATTAAATAAAGAAGAGGTGGTACATATATACAACAGAATATTCCTCAGTCATAAAAAAAAGAATGAAATCTTATCATTTGTGGCAACATGGATGAACCTAGAGGGTATTATGCTAAGTGAAATAAGTCAGACTGAGAAAGACAAATACCATTTGATCTCACTTATTTGTGAAATCTAAAGAACAGAACAAACAAACAATGCAAACCCATAAATAGAGATAACAAACGGATGGTTGCTGTATGGAATGGGGGTTGAGGGCTGAGTGAGAAAGATGAAGGAATTGAGAAGTGCAAATTGGCAGTAACAAAATAGTCATGGGGATGTAAAGTACAGTATGGGGAATATAGCCAATAATGTTATAAAAGTTGTGTATAGTGTCAGATGGGCACTGACAGACTTATCGGGGGGAGCATTTCATACATTATATAAATGTATAACCACTACACTGTAAAACTGAATCTAACAGTATTGAATGTCAACTATAAACTTAAAAACGTAGTCATGGGAATATAGATACAGTATAGCATAGGGAGTACAGGCAACAATATTCTAGTAACTATGTACAGTGTCAGATGGGCAATAGACTGGGGTTATCACATTGTGATTTATGTAAATGTCTAATTACTACATTGTTTCATACACCTGAAATTAATTTTAAAAGTTAGTTTTGACTCTTTGTTTTATTTCATTAATATCTACTCTGCGTTTTATACTGTTCCCCCTTCTTTACTGACCATATGCATAGGTCTCACTTCATTGTCTATAATGCTTATCACTGTACACTCAGCACCTAGGATAGTGTCTTGCATACACTATGCACTCAACAAACACTTCTCTAATGAATGAGGGATGATTTATTCAATATTACTAGCAATTTTTTTTTAGATTTATTTTATTGTTTTGAGAGGTGAGAGAAAGAGAGAGAGAGAAGAGGGGAGGACCCAGAGCAGTCTACATAGTTGTACATCATTAGTTGTGACATGTTTTCATTCCACACAGGTGGATGCAGGGCTGTGCGGGGCAGGATTTGAACTGGGGGCCTCCCACATGGGAGATGAGAACCTTTGCCACTGAGCCATTCTGGCAGTTACCTGTTGCACCAAAGGTTAGCATATGGAGTTGGGGCAGGGAATTGAACCCTAGACCTCGTGATTGTGAGACAAGGACTCGGCCACAGAGCTATCCTAGCTGGCATCCCTCTAGCAATCTCTCATAGTGGTGTGGAGACATTATTTTTAAGCCATTATGTTGGAGGTTCATTATAACACTTGAGTTTGAACCCACTGAGATCACCTAAATGTAATGATCACGTTCATGGACATCAGTTTCCACCCTCTAGGACCCCAAGAATCCACAAGACTGACCTGTGTTCTATTGCATTCTGATCTATTAGTGAGACATATTTTTGAAAATATGTTAGAGTTCAGATACCAAAGAGATTAATAGTTAGATGTATTGCCCATCATTGCTTAATTTCATAAGATTAGGCAGAATTAGAATCACTGGCGTTACCTATAAATTTGTATTATTAAAAATCTTAATATTATTGAAGCATGCATTAATAATGCATGTTTTGCCAGTTGTGACAACATGGATGGACTTTGAGGAAACTATGAAAAGTGAAAAAAGTCAGAGAGAGAAAGAAGTGGGGTGGGAGGGGTGGGCAAATGGGGGAAGGTAGTCAAAGATAGGAGCTTCCAGGTATAAGGTAAATAAGTCATAGGGGTGTATCAAAATGTAGAGAGTGGATTTTAAAAGTTCTCTTCACAAAAAAATAATTGTAACTGTGTGGTGATGAATTTTAACTGGACTCTTTGTGGTTATCATTTTGTAATACATACCGGTACAAATATTGAATTATTAGATTATACACCTGGAATTAATACAGTGTTACACATCAATGATATCTCAGTTTTTTAAATATATATATATGGGGTTTATTTTACATAAAAATTTTGGGGGGCTTGGAAATTAAAATTGACATTTTAAATTAAAATTTTATTCATTACATTATTAAAATTTGACTACTAAATAATCTAAAATTTCTCCCAAAAAATCTTGTAAGTCTTTGGATTATAGTTATTATAATAATATGGAAAACAAATTATCACATTAGCAAACAATGCATGTTTCTGTATAATCTATTATGCTTAAAGCCATGAACAAATGCTAATGACTGAATAGTCACAATTTTGCCTATTTCTGTTCACTTCTTCTTAAATGCTTTTATTCTGGGTACAAATTTACATTCTCTTCTAATTCATATTGAACATTATCACTTACATTCCCATAATAGTTTCGGCATTCAAACGGTTTAAAATGCTACTCTTTCATTGCTTAGGAAGCTTGATAGAAAATTCTCTTTTTTAATCCTTGCAAATGATATGAACCTTCAATTTCACAGGTTAATAAACAGAAAGAGGAAATGGAAGTGAGAAAAAGGTTTGACAGCCTAAGCATCAAGGTTTGCATTTCAGTTCTTTTTTCCTTCTGTTATTCTGTGCTTCTTGTGTGTGAGCATCGGAGTTGAAGGAAATGCACACAGCACACGGAGGCTTTTCACTTTCCAAAAACTGAGTTGGAAAGAGGAAATGCTTAACCGGGAGGCAAGAAGCATGAATGGGAGGCCAGTGAGCAGGAAAGAGGGAGCGAGCAAGCAGACCAGGAAGCCAGCCCAGCACCACTAAGGAAAGCGAAAGGCGTCCTCATGTACCGATCCTGAGGCTCAGTGCCTGGTCTCCATAGCCCTGTCCCTTCACTCTGACCCTCAATTCCTCCCAGATTCTTACAAATAAGATGCAAACCTCAAGCTACCCCCTTACCCTACCCCGCGAAGACCCTTAGCTTTCCAGGTGCTTCCAGGAAACATCGATCTGAGCACGTTTTCTTAGGACACCATCAGCCACGGGAGGAGTGGGGGGAAAGCCCAGCTTACACATTAAATCAGTCCAGTGGATGGTGGGATTGCGAACAAGGCTAGACCCAGGCCCTCTGCGACTTGGACTTTAACCCCGCAATTCCAACTCAGGGAGGGCTGGGGAGGGAAAGAGAGGGACACCTGTCAGAAGGGGGCAGTGAGAATAACCACGTTGGTTCTTTTTGCGTGGCAGGGCCCGAGAGCAGTCAAGGGGAAAGAGGCCACGCTGTCCCCATTGTCGTCACAACACCGGATTTCATCCCGGTCTGGAATCAGGTCACGGTCACAGTTTGTCTCCCTCAGCTCAACATTTGTGAAGAACAAGAGAGACAAGACTCCAAGGAAGTCTTTAAAGGCGGAACACCCCGTGGTAAGCTCTGCTCTCATCACCTCACCCCGCAACATGTCCATCTGCACAGGGGTCCCCGTTCCGTTAGCACGTCACACTTCATGTCCAGTCTCAACGAAGTTGACAGTTTCAGCACACCTGTTCTCCCTGAACTCTGCCCACATCTGGGCAGGGGGCCCTGGCTGCTCTTCTCAGCACCAGTGTGTCCTCATCAGACCTCTTAACTTGCCCAAGAGGACGCCACCGTTATCCCCAGCTTGCTGACATATTTCATTATCATTTAGTTACTAGCCCTGGCAGACCTCTATTAAATTAGCAAGCAGGAGAAGCCACATTCTGAGCACGTTCTAGGGTGCACAATCTCTGACTCATTCCTGCCTAATTGTCTATCAGAAGCGTGCTGAAGGCTCCCTGAAGGCCGCGCGGGCTGATGGTGCATTTGCTCGTAGTAGGCTAACTCGACATAGGGATTAACACACACTGCCAGACACACACGCAGGAAGTATCTGCTGTTGCTCTCCCGCCCTCCCTTCCTTGCACATAATCAGAACTGCTTTTGCAGGAGTCACAAGGGAAACATCAGTCTCCATACAGGGCCTGTCAAGAAGTAGTGATGTTCCAGTCAACGTGGGCTTGTGAGGCTCACGACATTGCATAATACGTCCCTTTGGATAATAATCGTCCTGTGGGGAACTTTCTTCTGCCCTTAGTTACAGGAATGTTTGTATTTCTCTGAGCTATTGATCCTTCCTGTGGGTGCCGCAAATTGTGTAACGAAGCAAAACTCCTTGTCTGTTGACTCTTGGAAAGCTTAGAAGCTCATGGCTGCTACATCTACCTAACGCATCGCACTTCGGAGAGTCTACCTGCACATTTGGATTTCCCAGGCTCTTTTGTCTTGTTCCCACCAGTTTCCATCGTCTTCCTCCTTCTCCCACAGAAGGCAGAGTCCATCATGGGAGAAGCAGAGCAGGACCCGGCCGCCAGCATCTTCCTTGCAGAACGAGATGGGCCTCTCATGCCGACTCACCAGGAGGAGGGCTCACAGCCCAAGCCGAGCACAAGAGCGAGAGAGCAGGTAGAGGGAGGTCAGGGTGTTCCACTAGTGCAAGTCACTCCCCAGGAGCTGGGAAAAAGCATCGTCCTCTCAAAGCCTTTCCACTGTGCAGAAAGCTGGGAAGGAGAGACCACTGGAAACCAGCATCATTTCTCAAGGAGCAGAGTGACATTTGGGAGGCAGTTTGACACATGACTGTTCAGTGCTTGGGTTCTAGAAGTAAGACTTAGAATCCAGGTCTTGAAAGGTGGTTGTTTGTTTGTTTGTTTGTTTGTTTGTTTGTTTTAACACCCCTTCCTCCTAAAAATACCCTGGCCTGAGTATGCAGTACTGCCTGCTGACTCAAGCAGGTACTGGGGGAGGAGTGCTACTCCAAGCGGTTGGACTTTGTAAGTCTGTGTCATCTTCTAAAAGACTCCATCTGCTGCCATAAAAGCAGGTGGCATGGCAGGGTTCTGTGGTCCGAGGCTGGGAGATGAACATGGGCAGGGTCGCAGAGCAGGGTGAGTGGCGGCTGGGGCAGAGCAAGGAGCCTCCAGCCACCCCAGACAGGCCGAAGCCCAGGGCGGTACCTAAATCCTAGAATTCCCGATTGGAAACTCCAGTGTCCTCATTTACAGATTCCAAATCACAGCCACCAGGGTCAAAAACACTGCCTGTTCTCACCCCGAGAAAACGAACAATAAAGGAGAGACAAAGGCAGACAGGATTCCCGAGAAGGTGTTATTTCAATAAGATTTCTCCCTTCTGACTCTAACGATGCTTATCTTGCTGTTGTAAAGCGAACCAGTTCATTTTGTCAGCTGGAGGGACTCTGAAGTTAATGTGTAACAATAAGTAAAAATTGGACCCGGAGTGGGGGAGGGAGGAGAGGATGTAAGCTGATGTTTCTTTTTTATGTGAATTCACTTGATTTTAAAGTGTAATGTAGTTTTCTACTAGCGCATACACACTTATTGTTAATAATATTCCTGTTATTATAAGTCTCCCTTATCTCATCCTCTCATGTGGTCTGTTTCTCACTGTAGATTACCTCTATGTATATGCACTCAGGTTATAATTTTTCTGTTTCTCTCTTTAAATCTTTTATTATATTGAGGTCGGTAGCTGGACTCCTTAAGAATGGACTTTAAAGGGTTTCCTAATACTTAGCACATGTAAATGCCCAAATGCAGAGCCTGCTGCAGGAACTGTTACATCAGTCATTTAACTTACCCAATTAATCATACTTATTTTTTGAAATCTGTGTCATTTGGTGGGAACAGCACACATGCTTCACACAGTGGCATACACAGTGATAACACGACTGTTTAGCCAGTCTGAAAAACGCGATCTGAACCTTGCCGTCTGATTTCTATTTATGAACGATTTCACCACATAAAATTTTGTATTTGTACAGTGTTTTTGTGTAAAGTTTATTCTTTGATACCTGTAAAACATTTCAAATATGAAGGTTTCGCATAACAAGGTTAAACTGGATTCCCAGGTTCTCCCCACCCCACCCCCCAGCCTGGGTCATTTGTTAATTAAGGCTGCACCCAACGAATGCTCTCTCTGAGTTACCACGGGGTAACCTGGTCTGTGCTGATGGAACATATGGTGCATGCTCAGATCTGCAGAAATCTTCCTCTGTGTGGGAAATGGGACATGGGACAAAGTCTGCCGTGTTCCCATTCTTAAAGTTCACTCAACACAAGGCAGCTTGTACATCATACAAGATTTTTAATAAAACCTCTAGAAGATTATTCTTTTGACATTCACGAATTGTTAGGTAGGTGAAATATTTTTTCAGTAGTTTTGCAGTTATGACCAAAGTCACCCAACCAGTCAGTAATCTTTTAAAAAATTATTATTATAAGGCATAGGGCAATTATTATAGGGATTTAGTATTGTAGTCCAGGTGGGTGAAGGAAAAATCTCTCCTCAAACTTCCCAGTCTTCTCCTCTACAACCATTTATTTGATTTAATTGCATGTGAAGTTTAAAATAAACGCCATCAGAGAAGAAAATAATATAATCTGTTCATTGTTTCATTCTTTTTTTCCCTTGGCTTGGATTGATACGGCCGGCAGTGACTAGTTCTGCAGAGCACTGTGGGAAAGCCAGGGTTCTGCATGTTGTTATCCATAACGGTGATGCAGAAATGCAGGGATAGGGCGGTTCTGCACACGTGCATGGCTTCAGAGGTTGTCAAAAATAGTTGCTGTATTTTGATAGGTTATGTGGACACACAAGACTCCCTTATCAAGCTGGATCTTCACCTCATAAATAACTTTAAAATGTAACAATATTTGAAACCACACACCACAATTACTTGTTTTATTTTAAAATCAAAATGTTCATTGACTACTAAAATGATTTCATCTTGAGATTCTGCTCTCAGAGATTTGAAATTGAAAATTGAAAATCTGAGTTATATTTAAAATTTGACAGTTGGCTTTTACTATCTACATTATTTTATTCTGAGTAATTTGATCTCAAATTAAATAAATATTTTTGGGATATGTGAAACTGAAAATAATATTTAATGCTTGCTGCACAGATGGAAATGTTATTTGTTAAAAATTACTTGATTGGTTTTATGCTTATTTCTTCTTGTTTATTTTGTTGACAGGCAATTGTAACATTTTATTTGTAGAGTTTATGATATTTTAATATAATTTAACTTAAGGACCTAAGATATCACCATGGAAATCAGGAAAAGATAAATTAGAGATTTGTATCAATTTCTATTCTTCCAGAGACACTCAGTCCTGAGGGTAGATGCTAGGTACTGACCACACATACTCCTTGGTGCTAACCTAAGTGTCACCCTTGACATTCAGGAGCACAAAACACAGCCATCTTGCCCCTCATTGCGTGGTGTTGCTTTATTCCATCTGCCTGGGATTCATCTGTGCGTTTCTCTCCAGTTCCCCAGGGAGTTGAGCCAGAGTCCTGACACTGCCCAGACTTGGGTCTTACCCCCAGAAGACTGAGCAATTTAGCATGCTGTCACTCACCCTAATTGCCACTATGGCATACATGTCTTGATTCTGTTGCTTGGTGTTTGGTGTTCTATATTATAGAACGGTTTCACTATTAAAGCTCAAGGCCAGAATCAAGCCTTTGGATGCTGGCATTGGACTATTGGCCACTCTCTTTGGATCCAACTTTACCAGCTTGTTGGTTTCTCCAGCCCTGATCCCTTCCAGCCTTTTCTCTTCCGACCCCAGCTTTCTCCTCAAACCCTGGAGATGAGTTCATATGAATACATTTTCATAGAGGGTACTCCTTAAACTTTTCTTCATTTAATACTCCTTTATTTTCTTTTCCCCCAATATAATTTCTGCTTATTCCTCACAAAAAACTTAACTGTGAAAGAAGAGCTATTTTCTCACATTTATTCACCTATTAGTTATTACTCCTAACTTGCATATCTGATCACATCCAAAGAGTTCTTAAGTTTTGTTGGCCTGTTCAACTTTATTAGAAAATCAGGGTATACTTTTATTTAGGCTTTTAAAAATCTTGGCAATAGCTTGAGGATCTCCTTCCCCAATCTCAGTGTGAGATCCATTCTTTTGTTGAAACTATGAATATATGTAAATATCAGGAATAGAAGAACCAGTTACTTACAACCAATGCCATGAAGGGTTATTGAATCCAGTTAATCCAATGGCTGACAGTCTATTGCGAACCCATATCATGCCACCAAAATTGATAGACGTGTGTCTAAGCAACCTAGAGTATAATACTGGTGGTCTGTTTCTCTAGCTGAATATGCAAGTAGATTCTGATTAAGATACATGGCATTTTCATATGGTGTAGTTAAATAAGGCATAAGCCTATTTTTAAAGGTTTATATTAAAATTAGTAAGATCTCAATACACAGTTTTAGATCCTTATATAGCCATCGGAAGAGCTAAGAGATCAAGTATCAGGAAAGCAACAAAAAAAGATTTTAGCTGATTGATAAGAGATCAATAAGAAGTCGCTGCAATTTGAAGGAATCTTGGGAAATCTCCTACCTAATAGACTAGCCTGAGTAGTAAAGAGAGTGTTTCTTAAATGCTCTTCGTAAAGTTACTATAAAACTCCAACATCCATCTGTTCATCTTGCTTCAAAGGTCTTTGGATAGTGTTTCCATCAAAAGTACAGTTCTTTGAGATTTGCAACATGTTGTATCCTTCAAATATTTTGAAGTTTAATATAGATATTTTCATGTGACAAAAACTCATATAACTTGTCACACTAAGATTTGCACTTGACACCTTCATTTATACCATTTCTGGAGCTTTCATTTTTTTATGTAGATCTAAGTTTCTGTCTGGTATAGTCCCTCTTCCTGAAAAACCTTTTTTTTTTTTTTCCTCTAGTTCTTAGAGTGCCTGTCTGCTGACAGTGAATTCTCTCACCTTTTGTTGGTCTGAAAAAATATATTTATTTTGTCTTCATTTTTGACAGATTTTTTTCTTAAGTGTATGAGTCTGTGTTGACAGTTTTATTTTCCTTTAATATTTTGAAGATGTTATTGTTTTTTGTCTTGCACGGTTTCTGAGAAAAAGTCTACTGTAAATTTTAACTTTGTTTCTCTATATATGTCTTTTACTTTGGAATGCTTTTAAGAGTTTCTCTTTATATTTGCTTTTTAACAATTAGACTATAATGTGTATTTTGATGTTTATTGTTTCTCTCTCTCTCTCTCTCTCTCTCTCTCTCGCTCTCTCTCTCTCTCGCTCTCGCTCTCTCTCTCTCCCCCCTGATTGAGCTTCTGGAATTGTGATTGATCTTTTATTAGCCTTTGACTATTATCTTCAATATCTCTTTTACCCCATTCTCTCTCCCTTCTCCTTCTGAGACTCCAACTGCACAGACATTAGACTGATATTGTTCCATAACTCATGGATGTTCTGCTCATTCATTGTCAATGACTTCTTCCTCTATGTGTTTCAGTGTGGAGAATTCCTTTTTACCTACCTTCAAATTCACTAGTTGTTTTCTTCGGCTGTGTTGAGTCTACTGATGAGACTATCAAAGAAGCTCTCCATCTTTGGTGTTGCCTTTTTCATTTCCACTATGTCATCACCTAGCTCTGTGAGCCAGAGCTTAGCATCCGCCCAGCCCTTGGAGAAGTGGGTAGGGCTTGGCACCTAACACTTTTCCACTGATCATCTTCTTTGATTGGCCAGAAAGTTTGCTTCCCTTTTCCCGGGGACACAAGACTTCTTTCTACTTCCTAGGATAGATGGACCTGGGAAAGGTACTTATCTGTCACTTAGCAGCAGCTGATCCTCTCTCCAAGCCTGCACCATCCATACGTCTCCCACCTTGTCCTCAGTTTTCCTCATGAGCATCTGGGAGCATCTTCCAGAGACAAGGATAGACTGCTCTGCTAACCAAGACTTGCCCTTCAGTAGTGCTTTGTCTTTGAGCTTGTTTTCCTTACCTGCTTATGTGACAACTGGCACTATGCTGCATCTGCTGTAGGTGAGCCTGTTCATGCATCACCCCCTTCTGTGGAGGAGTTCACTCCTCAGAGGAATTCTGCTTACCTGGTTGTGACTTCAGTTCTCTGATGGACTCAGGAAAAGTTGCCACTTTGTAGGGTCTCTGGATTTTTCTTGTTGTTAGTGTGGGACTGGCATTTTCTTGCACCCTATGTGGGAGCCCAAAATCTGAATTTATTTTATAAAACAGATTCATACTTATACAAAATTTGCCCAGTAAAGAAATGGTCAAAACAACAAAGTAATAAAAAGAATCCCGCCACTCAGAAATGATCATTGAAATCCACTTGTGACCATCCTTTCTGACAAATCTTCATGCAGATTTACACATTTTATATATGTGGAAAATCAATTATGTGCAGTACTTCAATCCACAGAAGTAGCACAATTGACTTAACCAATTTCTTTCCATTTCTTTCCTGAGATACTGTTTTTATTCTTTTGCTATTATAAACAATGGCTTCATGATCTTTTTTGTTTTTGTTTTTGTTTTTGACAGAAAGAGAGAGATACAGAGACACAGAGAGAACTGAACTGGGGGCACTCCCCAGTTCAGCACATGGGTCCCCATGGGCCAGGGCCGGGATTCGATCCTGGGTCCCCGGGGCTGCAAAGTGAGCGCTTAACCCACTGAGCCATCCTGGCTTTCCCAGCTTCATGATCTTTAAAGAGACATTTTTATCATCCAAGAGTTTTGATTATACTACTTTTTTAAGACTTATTTATTGTTTGAGAGAAGGTGATAGAGAGAGACAGAGACACAGAGAAACAGAGAGGAAGGGCCCAGAGCAGTCTCCATAGTTGCACATCATTAGTTGTGACATGGTTTTATTCCACACAGGTGGACGTGGGGCCACGTGGGGCAAGAGTGGAACCAGGGGCCTCCCACATGGAAGGTGAAAGCCTTCGCCACAGAGCCATCCCAGCATTTGGCAGTTGCACTCCAGTTCAGCATGAGGGGTTGCACAAGCTGAGGCCAGGAATTGAATCCCGGACCTTGCAGTTGCAAGGCACGCACTCAACCACTTGAGCCACCCCAGCCTCCCCTAGCAAGGCTGTTTTGAGAGCGATATAATTGATGGTTTAAAGGAGAAAGAGGCAAGGAGGCCCTAAGCCCAGGAAGAATGGTCAAAGTTTCAGAAGAGGTATGTCAGTAGAAATGAAGAGAAATGAAAGACTGTAATGATTTCTTCACTGATAAGAAAAAAGAGAAAGAAGACGTGGTAAGGAATATGGTTGCTCTATGGCAGTTAAGAAACATAATTGCACTGCTGTCATTTCAAACTTTGACTGTTGAACCCTAATTTAGAAGATTATTTATTAAATGCTGTTGTTGTTGTTTTACCATGCTTTATGTCCTTAAAAATAGGAAGCAGAGATGCTGGGATAGCTCTGCAGGTTGAGTGCTTGCCTTGCAACCACGAGGTCCGGGGACCGAATCCCAGGCCTGGCCCGTGCAAACCCATATGCTGAACTGAGGTGCAACTAACTGGTCACCCCTGGGATGGTAGTGAAGGTTCTTGCCTCCCATGCAGGAGGCCCCCAGTCCAGTTCCTGCCCCACATCCACTCGTGTGGAATGAAACTATGTCACAACTAATGATGCACAACTATGGAGACGGCTCTGGGCCCTCCCCCTTCTCTCTCTCCTCTCAAACAATAAATAAATCTCTTAAACAATGGGAAGTAAATGTGAGAATTATAACATCTGTAATAAATGAACTTTATTTCTTAATTTTATACATTTTTAGTGTGTGTGTATATATATATATATATATATATATATATATATATATATACACATGTGTATATATATATACAAATTCAAAAGAAAATAAGAAATATAAGAAATTCTAATAATACATTTTTATTATCCTCATAATTAGTTAATTTATCTTTTTCTACTTAGGAAGCTATCTGCTTTTATATGATCCTTACCATTCATTTTCACCTCTCTCTCTTGTTTAGTAGTCCAATATTTGCACTGTCAATGAAGTGGCCACATTAAGACCAGCATGTGTATTCCAGAGAAAGCGGAATGTCAGCAGCTGGCAAAACAAAATGACAGTTTAATGTGGACATAGCCAGGATTCAATATAACTTGCTGTAGCAAAGTTGAAAGTTCAACTCATACTGGAGAGCAAACACTCTAGTGTTGTTTTTTCTGTTTGTCTGTTTTTATGAAAAAAACTATTTTCGTCACTGTAAGAGCATTGTCTTTTGGAGAGATTGAATAATTATTTGCTTTACAGAAGATATGCTGTAGCACAGTCTTATCTCTAGTTATTACAGAGTCAATCATTATATAAAAGTCACGAAAAGGGAGACTTGAAAATTAGAACTAATTTTTACTGTATGTAAATTTAAATAGTCTTTTTGTATGTAAATTTAAATAGTCTTTTTTTAAAATAAACTTTCAATGACTAATATGACTTTGGATAGAGTAAAAAACATAAATATAAATGTCTTTCTATATGAAAACTCATTTTGTTTTACTGATTTGTTTTTCTAACTTTCTATGGATTAATTTTTTTCAATTTGGACTACTTTTTTCCTGTTAGCATACAGGCAAGTGCCCTCAAAAGCTTAGAGCCCTTACTTTGATAATTTTCTTATCCATTGTTAATCAAATAGCACTGATTTCACTCTGTATTCCTTGTACCCTGGGCAGAAATGCAGCTCAAGTAGCTTGTGCCCTTTGTTTGAAATCAAAGAGGTAGAAGGGTCCTAAAAAGTGCAAGTCCCGGTGACCCCCACTTTACTGAAGCCACAGAAGGCTAATGATAGCACCTGCTTTCCATTGTTTTTGTTAAATTGGTGGTGGTGTGCCTTAGGCATTCTTTTTGGTTGGCTTCCTGTCCTGTAAGCCTCAGGAAGACTTATGGTAGCTGTAGAAGGTGCTTGTCTCCACTAGGAAGTTTGAGACACTGTGTAGACAACTACAGAAGCAATTATTTGAGTGGCTATAGGATCACCAAAGGCTCTTCAAGACTGTGGGGACTGATGGGAGTAGGAGTTATAGATTAGAGAAGTAAGTAAGACTAACGGATTAGGGCCCAGTTTCAGGATTAAGTCAGTCAGAATTCTATCAGCCAGGAATAAATGAGGCTTCTGTCTGCCATCTTCCGCTTTTCTATTTCTATAAATTTCATGAATGGCCTTATTCAACTCTTTAGCTTCAACTAATATACTAATGGCTCCAAATTATTTCTCTAGACTTGACCCCACTCCCAAATTCCAGGCCTTTGTTCCAATTGCCTATTGTATGTCCTCATTTGAATGTGCCATAGGAACCTCAAACCCAGTACCTGAATTGTTTACCAAATTCTTCCTTATTAGAGAGGAGAGAGAGAAATAGAGAACTAGCATACAAAACTGTCCCTATTCCTATTATTTTTTCTTATCATAGCGAGTAGTACCACTCTTCATTTAGTTGCCTATTTAAGAAATTATAGGCAGTTCTCTTCTCACTAAAAAAAAAGTGCCCTAAATTTTACCTATTTCATAATTGTTCTCAAATATGTCTCCTCCATTTCAGCCCTATTTTTTCCCCTTTTTTCCTTCTGTTCTATCTGCAGTGCTTGAAATGTTCCTTGGCAGATAATAAGAATTTAGCAAATACTTAATGAGTGAAAGAACAAAGTGAAAAAAGCCATGGGCCCTGTTGGAAACAATTATTTCAGGAAAAAGACAAGACCTTAAGAGACATTTTCAAATTAAATATTTTGGGGGAAACATTTAAGAGAAACTTTTATCCATTAAGTAAGGACAGGCTGCTATGAAAAGGGAGGTCTCAGGAAAAGAACAATTTCTTGGAAGTAACAAATAAAAAAAATTTTTTTTTTTAAAAGATGGCCATACGCAGGCTGGGTAATAAAATTGACATAGTTGAAGATCTAATTAATAATCTGGAAGATGAAGTGAAAAAATGGTTCTTAGAACAGTGCAAAATGACAAACAGAAATTATGAGAAAAGTTAAACTATGGAAGATAAGGTTTTCAAGAGGCCTAATACCTAATACCCTCCTAATAGAATTTTCAAAAAGCAAACCAGTACAATGGGAGTAAGACAGTAATAAAAGAAATAGAAGGAAATTTTCCATGAGCAGTGGAGAGAAAACTTTAATATTCAGTTGGAAAGGCCCAGCAAGTGTTAAGCAGGATTACTAAGAAAACTATCTACTGTATTTGATCAAATCTCAGATGCCACTGGTTGTAAGGAACACCATTATCATACGAACCACTAGCAAGGAGAAACAGCTGCCAATCAAACTGTGACCAACACTCCGGTTGTAAGACATCTCAGTTTCAAAGGTGTTACAATGCTAATGGGATAGGCAGTAGATCTCTGAATTGGTGAAAACAGTACATACATCCTGGTAAAATTTTAGGTCTCTAAGAACTAAAAAAAAAGTTTACAATGGATCGAAAAAGGAAAATTTAATTTTCTCATCAGGAACAGTGGTTGCAAAGTGTTCGAAAGGGAAAAAAATGTTTGAACTCTAATTCTTATATCCAGCTGAAGTCTCAATTAAATATGCAGGAAAAAATCATAACACTACAAGGCCTGACAATTAAGTTTGCAAACTCATCCTAGAACAAGTGCTACATACCTTGTTGCTGAATATCACTATGGTCACCTTTGAAGTACTCCCCTTGGGAAGCTAGGCACAGATGCCAATGCTTAGAATTCAAGAAGATACGGACACAAGAAAAAGGACAAACTTCCATGTTTCCCCAAAAGTAAGACATCCCCTGAAAATAAGACCTACTTACAGTTTTGCCTCTCGCTGAAATATAAGGCATCCCCCCGAAAATAAGACCTCCCCGATAATAAGGCCTCCCCCGAACATAAGGAGAGAAATCAGCGTGGGAACTTTGTGAAACCTGAACTGCAAGAGGTTGTGACTTGAGTGAAGAATTCATGGGAGAAAATCACTGACAGTTGCATTGCAAATGCACTACGAGCAGGCTACCTTGACAAGAAGTACTCATTTAAGGACAGTGCTATTGCTAAACATGAGAGATTTCGTCCACTGATTCTGAAAGAAATGGAGTCACAAGAAATTCACCAGAAAATTCAGGGTTTGGATTGTTATGATGATGTTCCAGAAGATGAGGACATGACTGTCATTGAATAAATGAGTAAATGTACCATAGATTGTTGTACATGGAAATAATGGTAGTAACAAGAAAGTCTTGATACTGTAGGATTCACAGTTTGTCTGGTTATGCTGGTTTGTGATGACAACTACTACCGTACCGTATACAGGTAATAAATTTCCTTTTTTGTTGTTCAACAATAAATGTGTACCGTATTCTTCTTCATGGAAAAATAAGACCTCCCCTGAAAATAACACCTAGTGCATCTTTGGGAGCAAAAATTAATATAAGACACTGTCTTATTTTCAGGGAAACAGGGTAGTAATGATTCAGAAGTGAGGGAAGTTAGAAAAACAAAAGTTGAACCATTAACACTTGGAAGACACTTCTTTTAATGGCAAAGTTTAGTTAACTGGTTTACATTTCCTTCTCTATAGATAGTTACACTACTTGGTCCTATAGTAAAAATAATTTACATTAACACATGGTTAATGTTATTTATTAGGTTTCAGTTTTTAGAATAAATGTGTAAATCAAGTGCAGAGGACTTAATAATAGTTAGAGAACATACCCAGAGACATTAACAACATAAAACTAACACTCCTTCTAAAAACTGGGAATTTGAGGGAGTGAATATGTTGGAGAGAATAAAAAAAACTAAAGAAATTTCTCATCGTTCAGAGCAAGGAGTTAATAAATTAAGATATAAATGTTTACATATGTTGAAATCATAATAAAAGCAACCTTGATCAATAAGAGCTAAACATTTACAAATAAAAAATCAGACATGTGAGCAGAAGAGAGAGAAGGAGGAAGGTAATGCAAATGCTCTATAATCTTAATCTTTATTTGTGGGGAGTCCAAATCAGAAAAGGCTATTATTTATTTCTAATGATAACAATGAAAAAAAAAAATCACACCAAAAAATAAAAAAAGGTTTTAGGTTCTGAGAAATGAATTTTATGTTTAGGTATACTATTTCAGTTTCTATTTTAAATACGTGCATGTAATGTAAAGTCAATATGAATGAAAAGTCAGTAGGTTAGTACGTAGAAATAAATAGTAATATGTGTGAAGTGCCTGGCACAGCGTAAGCAGTCAAAAAAATTATGTTTTTTGAGTCTGTTATTACAAATATTATTTTTATAAGTGGTAGCAGATGTCAGCTGGATTCTCTCTTGCCTTTTCAGATGCAAGTAAAATTTTGGTTCAAACCCATACATTATGCTTTGGGGCAACCTGGCCCGTGTCCTGTGGTTTCTTCAGGTGCCCACAGCATCTCCTGACAGTTTTCGCTGTGTCTGGGCTCGTTTTTTTACTGAACAAAGTCAGTTTCTGAGTCTCATTTCGCTCCACTTGCCATCCCAGTTCCGCATTTTGTTCAGTCAGACTCCGAATTCAATCCAGTTTTGTGATTTCTACTGAAAACACCCATTCACATGACGCCTTTCTGTTTGTAAGTTTGAGGAGGTGGAAGAAGGTTAAGTGACAGGGACAGTTTACGTCACCAGGATGTCATTTCAAATTGAATATATTGGCCATCACCCCTGGCTGCTGGTCAGTAGTGACTTGACCACCTCTAGCCTGGCGCTCGTGCCTGGTCATTCTCTCTTTCTCTGTCTCTGCTCCCAGCCCTCGCTTCTGATGGCTTGGGGAAGCTCGTGGTTCGTTTCATTTTACTCTGCAGAACTCTCTGCCTCCTACTCCCAGACCTAGCTCCAGACCCTCCTGGGCAGAGCCCACCCCACCAAGTTGGGCAACAAACCTTTCAAGGGCTCTTGGACCACAGAACCCACCAGAGAAGGTGGTGGTGATAACAAGGAGCATTTTTCCTGTCTATTGAGTAGGAATATAGCAATAGCTAACCAAGCAGGTTTTTATATTCAGTATATTTTCTCAATGCCACCTGCTCTCTTCATCATCAGAGAGGCATAGTAGTGAAAATTCACCTTGATTATCATTTAAAATAAAAGTATTTTTTAAAGCTTGTGACTTCACAGGGTAATAACTACACACTTCCATTTTTTTTTTTTTTTTTAGTATAATGGCAAAATTTGACCAGTGTATAACTATGTAAAAAAGTAGTGGGGAAAATGGACTGTAATGGCCCAATTGCAAATGCAATATGTAAACACCGAGCTTTGTGAATTAGATAGGGCACAGAAGACTCCAGTGAAACTATGGCTAGCATATTTTAAGTCTTAGTTGTCTTTCTCTAAATGGCAAAAAAACCCACAAACAAACCAAAAAACTACATCTTTATGCATTAATTTGAAATATTATATTTACCTTGTTTTATTTTCTTACCAGGTTAGACCTGCAACACCTGTTGAAACACATGAAGAAAAGAAGGTGAAAATAGCAATGGCTGAGGTATAATAGCTACTACGACCATTATTATTAACCTAATTTTTGCTTATATTGATGCTGGCTATTCTTAGAAAGCAGCAATGACTTAGGCAGCTACACCGAGAATGAGTCTTATGAAGAGAGAGGACCTGATGGCCTCAATAGTATGATTTGGGGGGTATATTCCTACTGCACTCAAAGAAATACCTCTCATTCATGAAATGCCTACAATTTCACTGTTAGAGATTCATTCCTTTTGCTAAAATTCCCCCTTTTAAAATATAAACACTGAGAAAAAACATAGAGCTCTAATGTGATTGAGTTGGTCAGATCCTTTCCTGAGAACAGTTTTGATAGAAAGAGGAAATAGAGTAACTGGGGGCAGCTGTTGCCTGTGATGAAGAGCTAGCTGGAGAGGTCACAGTAAGAGAGAGAAAACAAGAGTCAGAAAAAGGGACCCCGGGGGAGGGATGATGAAGCTAAATTTGGTTGCTTCAAAATACTGTCTAGAGCTGGCTGCCTTTAAGTGAATCATTTCTAGGAAGTGGAGACATGGGATGTTAAATTTTTCCTATTTATGAGAACGTGTCAGTAAATGTAACACATTGTTTCTTCAAATTATTTTTGATAGTAGTTAGAATGTGCATGCCATGCATAAGGAATAGCCTTTCAGATTTATGGAAAAGCAGGGTGTACAGTTCATGCAATTAACTTTGTGATGTCTTTTTTATTGAGAGAATGAAGAGAAACGTGTTTTGCTGGAGCAAATAGAGACATTAAAGACTAAGTTGGAGCATGAGAAAAAGCAGAAAGATAGGTATTGGAATTCATGATTTATCCCTGTTCATTTGCAGCTAATTCAATATTTAACCACCTATACATTTATTATAGGTATATGAAGGAAGCAGAATCACTAAGCATAACCTGGGAAAAGAAATTCCTTATTCTCAAGAACAGGTATAGTATGGTGGTATATACAAATTCTATTTATAAAAATGTGATAACTCATTTTTTAAGAAAATGGGGAAGAATTTTTCTGTATATATTAATTACTATAAAATGCCCTCATATACTTTTAACAAGACATGCAAAATAATTGGCCTAAAATAGAAGAATAGTCAAAGTCACTTCAAAGAAAAACTAATTTAAAACATTGTGTCATTCCCAATCTCAATGTTTCAACTTTAAAGGATCAATAGGACAGAAAGTCTCTCTTGGTACCAGGTTTAATAAGACTTACATAGTCATCTCCCTATATAGGGCTATTGAAATGTTTTCCTGCTTATTTTCACATTATCATATTTACCTGCTCTATATCTTCTTTGTAAAATTGCTTTATATACTAGGTCCTCTTCCTTTTTCCAGATAATCCAATACCAACTTCTTAATACTCAGATTTATTTTTTATCCACGTAATTGTTTTAATTTCTCTTTCCTATGTCACCTTCATCTTTTCTAAAATGGAGAACACAACACTATAAAATTCTGAAAAGGCTAAAAGAAATGCCAAGTAGAGAAAATGCCCGTTTTTTCCCTTGTCCTAAAATCTTAACATTCATATCTATATTCTATTTTCTTGGTTCTTGCCATAAATTCCCCCAGATACTCTTCTTTATCATGTCCTGGAAATTTCTTTGCAAGATTTTTCTCACAGTCAATCATCAAGACAGGATGGATTCATTGGTGGCCTGAGGTCATAGGTCAAGCATGGGGCTCACACATGACTTCATTGGGTGATAATGCCCTACTTTTGCACTGCGTTTCATAAGCATATACTGTGCATGAGTGTGAATATAAAATTCTATGCATTGCTGTATGCACTACACACTAAAATAATCCCAGGTGGTGCATTGAGAATCCACATAACAGAAACACCACCAGATAATGGGTGAAGGATCTGGTGGTAAAATGTTCTGCTTTCCACTCCTCCTTGTTTTCGTATCTGTGCTGATAACTACTCTGCTCTGAAACAAATATGTGTATATCACACAGTTCCAATAAGGATAGCATATTGATACAGGTGAAATAAGACTGAGAACACAGGAAATCTTAAACACACACTTAATTTCATTTCCCTGCACATGAATTTTGGGTGATCTCTGAAACTGAGCAGTATTTCTTTCCCTTACTTATTTCTATGGGGTTCACTTTTGTCCTTAACATTTTCCTTGTGTCTGTCCCTATGGGATTCATCCTTCACGTATACTCAGTGACCATTTACAAAAATGTTTTAGTTTTACTTCAAATTGATTTGTTGTTAACCAAGATATTGACAATCATATTCATTGTTTTGATCTATGCAGACTTGATGTTGATATGTAACTATTTAGGGCAACAGAAAGTATTATTACATACTTCCTATATGTCTTCTCATTTAATCAACACAGACTGGAACGTAACATTGGGACATAATGCATAGCTCTCTGGTTTGGTTGCATCACCAAGTGTTAATTCAACGTGATATACTTGTATGCAACAAAATAGAGAGTGTATATATTCAGAATGCTGTATCGTGGTGTGGTATGGAGATTAATTGTGCAGTGACAGATTTGTGGGTGTTAAAATGATCATCTCATTTTTACTGTAACAAATCTTAGATAAGGAGCAATCATATTTGTTTTGTAGAAGAAAAACTTCACCTTAACCAGTCAAAGAAAGAGTTCAATCCAATTATTTCTCAGCCAATTTAATTCATGATTTATATTCAGTTCCAGTCCAATTGACAGCTTCATCTCCAGGCTACATTGTCTTCTGTGCTGAGTTGGCTCTATTTTCAGGAAGATCAAACTTAAGCAATGCTGACAAGGGCAGGGGCTAGTGCTTCCTCTTAGCATGGCATGCATGTATCTTTTTGAAGTAATGTTTTGAATACCCAGAGCAGAATTTCTGGGTCATAAGGTAGTTCTATTTTTAGTTTTTGGAGGAACCCCCATACTATTTTCCATCGTGGCTGCACCAACTTGCAATCCCACCAACAGTGCATGAGGGTTTGCTTTTCTCAGCATCCTTGACAATACTTGTTTGTTGGTTTATTAGTGATAACCATTCTGACAGGTGTGAGGTAATACCTCATTGTGGTTTCTATTAGTATCTCTCTAATGATTAGTGATGTTGAGCATCTTTTTATAAATTTATTGGTCAACTGTGTGTCCTCCTTGGAGAAATGTCTATTCAGGTGCTCTGCCCATTTTTGACTTGGATTGTTTGTTTTTGTTTTTGTTTGTTTGGTTGGTTGGTTGGGGGGGGGGAGTGTTGAGTTGTAGGAGTTTCTTATAAATTTTGAATATTGACCCTTTATCCGGAGTATCAATGGCAAATATTTTCTTTCATTTAGTTGGCTGTCTTTTTGTTTTAGTGGTGATTTCTTTGCTCTGCAAAAACTTTTTAGTTTGATGTAGTCCCATTTGTTTATTTTTTCTTTTGTTTCTCTTGCCTGAGGAGATATATAGGAAAAAAATATTACTAAGGGTATTGTCTGAGCATTTACTACCTATGTTTTCTTCTAGGAGATTTATGGTTTTGGGTTTTATATTTAAATCTTTAATCCATTGGGGATTTATATTATTGTATATGATGAAGAATGTGATCCAGTTTCTTTTTCTTTTCTTTTCTTTTTTGCATATATCTGTCCATTTTTTCCAAAACCGTTTATTGAATAGATTGTCTTTACTCCATTGTATATTCATCTAGGTGTGGTTTGTTTTGTTTTTTTAAGATTTATTTTATTAGAGAGAGAGAGAGAGAGAGAGAGAGAGAGAGAGAGAGAGAGAGAGAAGGGGGAGAGCCCAGAACAGTCTCCATAGTTGTACATCATCAGTTTTGACATGATTTCTTTCCACACAGGTGGGTGGCGGCCGCGCAGGGCAGGAACTGGGATGGGGGGCCTCCCGAATCAGAAGCACACTCCAGTTCAGTATATGGGTCCACACATGGGCCGAGATTCAATCCTCGGTCCCTGGGGCTGCAAAGCAAGTGCTCAACACACCAAACCATCCCAGCTTCCCCTAGAAAATTCTTATGTATTATTTTCTCACATGTTACTTCTGCCTTATTCTTTCTTTTTCTAAGATTCTAATGATATGTATGTTTTTACTTTTGGCTATGACCCACAGGTCTCATGCTTTTGTCTGGTTTGGTTTTTTTCTTCTTTTTTCTTTCTTTCTTTCTCTTTTATTTTTTTTGTTTGTTTGTTTGTTTTTTCCTCACTGTACTTCATTTAGTATTTTTTAAATTAATCTGCCTTTGAGATTAATAATTCTGTGTTCCTCTATATCCATTCTGCTGTTTGGCCTATCTTTGGTTCTTAATACCATATGTGGTGTTTTCAGTTCTAAGATGAGTACTCTAAGATGAGTACTCTCTCTATATATATATTTCAATTTCCTGTTAGAATTCTCCATCATATTTTTATCTATTTTTATCAATCTTTTCTCTATTTTCTTTAATATATTCATTATAGTGAAATTATAGTGATATTAAAGTTCTCATCTGTCTACTTCTTTCTTTTTTCTTTCTTCTTTCATAGGATTCCATTTTTCAGCATACATAGTAACTTACCTTTATAACAACTTTGTTGATAAACAGTTTACATACCATAAAATTACCCTTTTAAAGTATGATTTTTTAGTGTATTCATAGAGTTGAGCAACCATTAGCACTCTAAATCAGAACATTTTCACCAACCCCAAAAGGAAACCCATACTCATTAGCAGCTGCCTCTCCTTTTCCTCTCTCTCAGCCTCTAGCAACCACTATCTGTGTTCTTTTTCTATGGATTTGCCTATTCTGGACATTTCATATAAGTGGAGTAATACAATATGTGGTCTTTTATGACTGGCTTCTTTCACTAAGCATAATGTTTTCAAGTTCATCTCTATTATAGAATATATTAGTACTTTGTTACTTATGACTGCCAAATAATATTCTATCATGTGACTATATCACATTTTTTTTTAAATATATATATTTTTTATTTATTTTTGACAGAGAGAGAGAGAGAGATACAGAGACAGAGACAGAGAGAGAACTGAACTGGGGGAGATCCCAGTTCAGCATATGGTTCCTCACGGGCCGGGGCCGGGATTCGATCCTCGGTCCCCAGCACTGCAAATTGAGCGCTCAACCCACTGAGCCATCCCGGCTTCCCCAACATTTTGTTTACCCATTCTTCAGTTATTAAACATTTGAATTATTTTCACTTTTTGGCTTCTATGCATAAATAATGCTGCTATTAATATTCATGTACATGTTTTAGTGTGAATGTATGTTTTAAATTCTCTTGTGTATACACCTAAGAAGAAATTGCTGAGTCACATGATAATTCTATGTAAAACATTTTCAGGAACTGCCAAACTGTTTTCCAAAATACCTGCACCATTTTACAATTTTACAATGAATGAGGGTTCCAATTTCTCTATATCCTTTTTAACATTTGTTATTGTCTGTCTTTTTAGTTTTAGTCTTCATAGTAACTGTGTAGTGGTACCTCATTGTGGTTTTGATCCAAGAGTCACACACATAATCTTTTCTAAGAGTCCTCTGTGTGACTGAATGCTATGATTTTTTGTTGCTCCTGCCTAGTTGCTAGCAAAAGTTGTCCACTGTGCTGTTGGCTTTCTCTGCAGAGCATGCTTTCCTGATAGGACATCTCCTGATTTTAGGGCCATTTGCAATTTAGATAAGCTTGCAATATCCCAAAATTTTAATATATTTTTTATGCTTCAATACATTGTCATTCTTTTTTATGCATAATTTTCCCAATCTTAAGTCAATTCGAGTCTTTAAAATTGACTACTGTGTTCTTTTGACTTAATCTTTGATGACTCCCTTAAATATAAAATGTCCCAGGCTCATCTTGTGCATTTAATAGCCACTTCTGAAAGATGCCCTGGTTCATTTTAGGGAAAAATGTGTTTGAAACTACAGTCTTGTTCCTGGAGGTGCTCACTGATCCTGTATTGCCATTGCTTCTGTGCCTTTCAGGGCTGAAAAACATGTGAATAAAAAAATAATAGATGTAATACATTCACATTCATATTTTTAAATTTTTACTTGTATTTCTTTTCCCTTATACTGGAAAGTCTAGCTCCTAACCACATGAACATAACACTGATTTACTTTACCCCATGATTTCTATACATTTTAGTTTCACTGTTGCCTTTATTTCAGCTATCATGCCCTTAAGAACGAGATGTTTACAAGGCACACGTTGTACCGCCAGTTTGCAGTGCCTGGTGATACATCTTTCAATTATACTGTAAGTACTTATAATGTTCAGATGAGATCTGTCTTTTCAATGTCTGCACATGTCTTTCTGTTCTTACTTAACATTTACTGAGTCCCTGCCTTCAGCCATCAGAGGCTCTGGAGCTAGTGTATGCGTCACTCTGCTAGATACTGAAGGGCATGAGACAGAGAGCTTCAGCCCAAGAAGCTCAAGTTGGTGTGAGAGATGCATGTGTAAACAAATTGTTACAATGCATATGGTGGAGCTATAAGAGAGGCAAGTGCAATTTTCAGAGGAGGGATGACTCAATCTAGCTAGGAGGTAACTATCAGCCTGAGCATTTGTAAACATGATGGAATGTTGGGAACTGTCAAACCTCAAGATCCAAGTAGCCAGTCACTTCCAAAAGGAAAAAGGAGATGAAAGAATCTGTTTCTAGTATCATATCATTTATTTTCATATTAGAAATCACCTGTGGATAAAGCCCAATTCTAAAACAGACTATTTTTTTTTTTAACCTAAATGATTCCTTCCATTTAGGAGTTGTAATTGTAAAAGTAAATGATGCCCATTTACAAATGTACCCAATAAATTTCAAATGAAAACTAAATGAACATGCTCTAAATGTTATTGAGCATCTGCTTTGATGCTAAGTGTTGTGGGACAAACAAAATTTGTGAGAAGGGACACAAGGAGTTTAAAAATAATCTCTTGGGGAAGCCGGGATGGCTCAGTGGGTTAAGCGCTCACTTTGCAGCGCCAGGGAC